>BMAC01000036.1:2707302-2750120 GCA_014905375.1 Phtheirospermum japonicum
AAAAAACCCACGACACAAGCCTAAAAAACTTGTCCGTCTTCATATGTTTTGCACTTTTATACAAAAAAAAAAAAAAAAAAAAAAACTCCTCCAGTGGCGCTCTAGGCAGGAGGCGGCGGCAAAGCGGATGGTAATTTCTAACCGAAACTTTTTTATTTATTTTACAAAAATTAGTTATTTTATAAAATATTAATTAATTGCTTTTAGAAATTGTTGTCGATAAATGTTTATTCATTTGTTGTGAATTTGAGTTTAATTGTTACTGTGAAATTTAGTTGTAAATATTTATGGAAATTGGTTTGATTTGTTTGTGAGAAAAATGTTAATTTTGTGAAATTTTAAATTTATTTGTTTTGTATTTAGCTGTTCATTGTTTATGAAAATTGGTTTTATTTATTTGTGAGAAAATTTCAATTATGCAAAAATTTTAAGTTAATCATTTTGTGTTTAGTTGTTAACTAGTTTAATACTCGTGTGTTACATGGAATTTATCAAAAACTAAATATAAGAGTATTT
The DNA here is from genome assembly GCA_014905375.1 of Phtheirospermum japonicum. Classification (NCBI taxonomy): domain Eukaryota; kingdom Viridiplantae; phylum Streptophyta; class Magnoliopsida; order Lamiales; family Orobanchaceae; genus Phtheirospermum; species Phtheirospermum japonicum. The sequence continues at coordinate 2,707,819 of BMAC01000036.1, forward strand.
GTGATAATTATAGAGGTATTAAATCTAAAATAAAATTTTGAAAAGATATTATATTCTCAATTTGTACCTTCTACTGATGTATAATCATTATTTATGAACTATTATTCTTTATTTTTAAATAATTTTATATTTTAATAATTCTCGACACGTGTCTAGTTTCTATTAATTAACTATTATTATCATCAAATACTTTTATATATCGATATTTAAATTGAACTCGTTAGTAACTTATAGTTTCATATTTAAAAAAACTCAAAAGACGTCATATTCTCAACTCGCGTTGCATTGTATCGGTGTCTAATCAATATTTATTCATTATTATTACTTTATAATTTTATAGTGTTTATGTATTTGTTGAATTCGTTATTAATTTTTAGTTACATACTTAGATAATTGTAAATAACTCAAAGTTTACTTATATTTTATATTTCAAGTTCTAAGAATAAAATTATTTTAACTTTTATTTAAATATTATAATTTATCTTTTAATTTTGATTTTTTTAATGTTAAAATCATTCATAATGTTTTACATACTTTGATAATTACAAATAATTCAAAATTTACTTATATTTTATATTTTAAATTCTATAAATAAAATTATTTTAACTTTTATTTCAACATTATAATTTGTCTTTTAATTAAGATAACTAGTTTAGATTTTTTTTTTTATAATTATATATGACTTTTTATATTTTTATATTGGAAGAATAAAAGGAAACAATGAATTAGGCAAAATAGAATAAAAGAAAATATATTATATTAAGTGGATATTATAATCCTATATTTAGGCATAATAGAATAAAAGGAAATATATTATATTAAGTAGATATTATAATCCTATATTTAGGAAAAATAGAATAAAAGAATTATATTATATTAAGTAAATATTATAATCCTATATTTTAGTAAGTTTACAAACTTCCAAAATTTGCCACATAAGCATCATTCGAACCACCAGAAAATTGCACGTCACCCCAAAACTTCCCAGGCAGACACGTAAGATGTAAATCTTTTCGTTTAGTATATAGGTAGGGTCATTTATGAAAATTAATTTTATTTGTTTGTGAGAAAATTATTAGTTATGTGAAGATTTTAATTTATTTATTTTGTATTTGGTTGTTAATTATTTATGAAAAATAATTTTATTTGTTTGTGAAAAAAATATTAATTATGAGAAAATTTTAATTTTTTCATTTTGTGTTTAGTTGTTAATTATTTAAGAATCTTTAATTTATTTATTTATGAAAAAAATCTAATTATATGAAGATTTTGATTTATTCGTTTCGTATTTAATTGTTAATTATTTATGAAATTTGATTTTATTTGTTTGTGAGAAGATTGTTTAATTATGTGAAAATTTTAATTTATTCATTTTTATTTAATTGTTAATTATTTATGAATATTGAATTTATTTATTTGTGAAATAATTTCTAATTACGTGAAAGTTTTAATTTATTTATTTTGTTTTTATTTGTGAATTATTAATTAATATTGATGTTTGTGAGGAAATTGTTAATTATGCGATATTTTATTTTATTTTTTGTTTGTAATTTTTTTTTTAGTTATGTGAAAATTTTGTTAATTATTTATTATCTCTATCGTTGTAATTCTTGGTTAATTTGTATATTTTAGAAGTAATCGCAAATATGACGAATATTTTTTCTGCCAATGATTATGACATGTATGAATCAATGCTACGAGATGAGGGCGGAAGAACTACAGTCAATTATTCAAACTTAGATCCCACCGAGCATCTCTCACTTGTGATCCCGAACTATATCGCTTATTACTTTGGAACACATGAAGGTTACGATTGTGAAAAGAGTTTAGATGAATTAGATGATGGAGATGAAACAGACGAAAAATTCTTTCAGTTGGGCGGTAGTATATCAAATGAAGATTATTTTGAACCAACCGTAGTTGACCGTGGCCCTACAACCCATAAACGAGTAGATAGAGGATCAAAACTTTACAAGAACATACCATTTTTTGATTGCGACTACGAAAATATTCCTATGATTCTATTGGTATCCCTCAACGAGATTACTATTACGACAAAGATGAAAGAGTGTTGAGAAAATGCATAATATTTAGAGATGAAAAACATATGATGTGGGCTATTAAAGATCACTATGTGCGTGTCGCCAAGTGTGCGTATAAAGTGGAACAGAGAAACCCAAAGCTTTGGAAAGTTGTTTGTATTACGAGACCATTTGAGGAGAATAATATAGATATTCCGAATTCATCAACCAACGTCTCACCTGGATGTAGATGGTGTCTCCGCGCTAGTTTTCGTAAACGAAGGGGTGTTTGAGAAATTACAAGATTAGGTTTTGTGCACATATTTCTTACATCTATTACACGTGATGATCACCCCAGTTTGTGTAAAAACATGATTGTTATGCTCATTACCACTCATTCTGAAAGAGATTCGTTATATAACGCTTTGCATGTCCAGATTGCAGTGAAACAATAATATGGTTATAAAGTGTCATATCACAAGGTATGACAAGTATTACATTTATCAATACCACAATCTAATTGAAAATCCCGATTGTGATCACATATGTAATATCAAATTAATTTAATTGTTATTATAATCTTATTATATTTGAATTTTAAAATAAAATTTCTTGGTTCTAATTTTAAGAAATTATCGTGATTGTTGACCTGGCCGACAAGCGCCGAGCAGGTGCCGAGCCTGCCCGCCCATACCCGGCCGACCTGGCTGACCAGCGGCCGAGCAGACGCCGAGCCCGCGCTCCCATGCCTGGCCGTCCTGGCCGACCAGCGCCGAGCAGGCGCCGAGTCCGCGCGCTCGTGCTCGGCCGACCAGCGCCGAGCGATCCCTGACATGCCTACTCTGACCGGATCGGTATGCGTGATGTCGAACCCGAGGCCGATTAATCGACCAGGAGGTCTGCTCGTCCGATCGGAGAAATCTCGTGTGAATCATCGAGATCTATTTGATAGGGAGTTCAGGTCTACTCATCCTCTATCTTTGTTTGAAAGAGTATACTCGGAGAATAAGGATGGTTCAACCAAGACTGATCAGCTGCGAGGAAAGGTCGGCTTGACCTCAAGACGGTTCAAGGTCGGATTCGAGGCGGCGGAAGAGATATGATCAAGGCTTTACTCTTTGACTCAGAAAGGGAGGTGCAACCAATGAGAAAGCGCCAGGTGTCTAATTAGGGTTAGGGTTTCTATGATTGACTTATTGGCCAAGTAAGTCGGTGGCCACTAAGGGGGTGACACGTGTCCAATTAGGGTTTAGAAGGAAAACTATAAATAGCCTCTCCAAGAGAGAGAGATGGGATCCCCAATCTGCTAGAGAGAGAAATAACATAGAGAGTTAGAAAGAGAAAAGGCTTGTAACAAGAGTTCTACCCTGTAAAAGGATCCGGTCAAGGCCGATCCGACCCGATTTTAAGGAATAAAAGTCAAGCACTTTTTCCTATTTTTGGTTTTCTGCTTTCCCATTGCTGAACTGCTTATTTTCTTGGTTTTAATGATTTAGACTACTCTTGGTCTAAACAAAATGGTGCTAGAAGAAGGTCTCTTGTGATCTACGGTTCCACTCACTCGATCAGCTCGTCCTGTTTTGTTTCCTATTTTTTGTGTTTGATTTTTGTTTTTACGCGAGCTGCTGGTCGTCAACCTTTATCGTGGTTGAGGTTTGTTAAAAAAAAAAAGAGGAGGCAGGAAGTTTTTGACCTTGTTCGTCATCATGAACCCGTCAGAGAGCTCAAGAAGAAACCCTGCAAAAGAACGGCAAGAAAAGACTGTCCAGTCGGGCCCAAATGAGCTCGACCCTGAACAGGTGAGGTCATTCATGCAACACCCCACCTTTGCCAAAGAGTTCAAAGAAATGATGAAGAGAGCCGCGAAATCAATCTTGACTCCAGAGGTTGTGGTCGGCAACGCCAAGAATGCCGACCTCTTGGAAGGGCATTCGGAGTCGGACCCAGCTCGAGAGGCAGCAAGGAACATCGGGAAAAGAAAATTGGAAGAGGAGGTCGAGTTGAATGCCAAAGGGCAGGCTTGACCGACCCCCAATTGCGCGACGCCTCACGTTTTCTTCCCCCAGAATGTCTTTGCTCGACTTGGACATCCAACTGGTAAGGCTCAGGAGGACATTCCTACCAGGTCGTCCAACAGCAGGAGCAACGCTAACATAAACGTGCCTCCACATCGAAAACCAGTTGAGGAATCAGCCGAGTTACAATATCTGAAGCAGCGAATAGCCGAGCTGGAGGCCAAACAAGTTACTACCCCGGCCAGAACGCCTTCCCACAATGGCACGGTGATTCAAGCTTTTATGTTGTCTACTTATGAAAAGTTTGTCAAAAGATCAATAGCTTGCCCGCAAGAGAACGGGGTCGCGCGTAGTTTGGCAACTTGACTCGAGTCGTCTCTCGAGGAACATACAATCGGAAATCTCAAATAGTTTGTTCAAACGCAATTACTTATACTAAAAGGGGGGGGGGGTTATTTGATTGTTTTTGTTATCTAAGAATTTAAAACACATGAACAATAATTAAAACTAGGTAATTTAATTCAGCAATTGGAACTTATTAACTAGAGAAATTATTCTAAGAACTCAAGCAAGATTAACTAGTGTAAAATCAAGCAATTATCAAGAACGAAATATAAACGAAATAAACTAATCAAGCATGAATAATAACTAAACATTAATTAAACTAAGATTACGAATTGCGATATCAAAAGTATCTAAGGTTTGGAACATGGAATCACTCAAGAACAATTATTAAGATCCACTACTTAATTGCATAAATTAAACTAAGAAAACGATTAAAGAGTTTGAGTACTTATTTAAACTAAGGAATGCAGTAGATTCTCCAGCTAATCCGGAGAGGAGGGTTGATCTTTGTCGAAGAACGAATCACGAACTGATGGTTGGAACTCGGAGCTTCGCGATCCTCCAATCTTCGATCTTGATCTATTATTGTGATATGGAATGTGATGGTGTTGGTCTCGAGCCAAGAGGATCGAATATTCAGAGTGTGGGAGAGAGGTCTCTCCTCTTGGGACGGACCTAGAGGGGTTTATATAGTTTTCCTTTAACTTGGAGCATAAGAAACCCTAAAATCCCGATTCTGGGCCGCCGCGTCGACGGTGCGTCGATGGTGCGTCGACTGACGCGTGCCGACGCTTCAGAATGTTGCGTCGGCCGACGCGTTTAGGATCGACGCTTCAGAATGTTGCGTCGACCTAGCGTCGACTGACGCAGATCATGGTCGGCGTCGACAAAGCGTCTGTCCCATTTTTCTCGATCTTTTTGCTACTCGTTCACCGGAAAGCTCGTTCTCCATTTCTTGAACATCAACTTCATCTAATTATGCGCTGAACTCGTCCGGTTACTTAGCTGTAAAGTGAAAAATCACAAATAATCACTTATTTGCATCAATCTAGGTCAAAAAGCGGTAAAATAAGCTGAGAGTACAAATATACGAATTAGAGCTTAAACTACCCAACTTATACCAAAAACAAATAAGAAAAACAAGCTATAATACAACTAAAAATAAGGACAAATATGTGCTAATCACACGGCCCGTGACAATCAGCTCGGCTTGCGATGACGAGTCCCCCTTGTCGGTTCAACTCCTTTCTGAACCTTTGCCTGGAAAATTGAAAATCTCCCCCATTGCAGTATACAAAGGAAGTAGTGACCCTGACTCATATTTAAGCCATTACCAGAACTATATGGATATGCACGGCGTGACAGACACGTATCGATGTCACATGTTCTCCATGACGTTGGATGAAGCATCGTCGAGGTGGTATCGGTCCCTACCACGCCACTCAATCTGCTCCTGGCCACAACTGAGGTCTTCATTCAGGGGACATTTCATGGTCTCCAAAGCCACCGTCGTGCCGAAGCGAGCTATCGCCATAATAGTTCAGTAGCCTAACGAATCCTTGAAGAGCTATATAACTCGATTTACAAAGCAAGTCTCAGAATCCCAGCCTTGTGGCAATGAGGCTCTGCTCATCTCAGCCCAAAATGGAATATCCGATAACTCTTTCTTCAAATGGATCAATAACCAGCAGGACCCCCAGACTTTTCAGGAGTTCCTCGCACTGGCCGCATCCCAGATCGCCGCCGAGCAGAATATGGCCGCCCCGGTCATATCATTCCCACAGAGTCACAAGCCTACCCGACAAAGCGATAAGAACCTGAGTCCTCAAGTGACCACGAAGAAATTCTTGCAAGAAAAACATACTGACCTCCTCGCCGAGTACACTAAAGTCTACTCAATGGCAGCTGCTACAATTTTTGAACGGTTCAAGGATATGGATATCCTTCCCCCAACTCGTCCAATTAAGAAGGACCCTTCCCTGCTCGACAAAAAGAGATTTTGCAAATATCATGGATCGATCGGGCACAACACGGAGGAATGCCACGACTTGGTCCGCACCTTGATCAAGGTCTGCGACGATAGGAATCTGCTGCCCTTCTCCAAGAACCACCAAGCTCGACAGGAAAGAAGGGGCAATAATATCAGCCACCACCACCCCCACCGACCGGAGCTGGAGGGCCGAGAGAAATATTGACCTTCATCAACACTAGCCGAGTAGAGGATGAAATGTCGAATCGAAAGAGGAAGAATCTGGTCAGGGAGGCAAGGAACTCTATTCAGAAAACGAAAGTCATAAGGACTGACATCTTTCATTTTGAAGACCAGCCTAAGGACGAGGACAAGTTAGTATCATCCTTCACTTTCTACGAATCAGATGTAGCCCCCCTCGACCACCCCCACTCAGATGTTCTTGTTATCACCGTACCTATTCTGGGGATCCGAACACATTGAGTCCTCGTAGATCCCGGCGCATATGCAAGCATAATTTACTTACCAGCTTTCCGAAGAATAAGGGTGCCCAGAGAATACATCGAGCCATGTGATGATAGAATCATAGGGATAAGTGGCAACTATGTGCAAGCTCTGTTTCAGGTAAAGCTGTCTGTCGAGTTTGGCACGGGCGAAGAGAAGAGAACTATTCTCACAACCTTCAAAGTGATCGACGTTCCAAGCGACTACAATGCCCTTATAGGTATACCAGCTTTATACGATCTTAAAGGATCAATGTCAGTATATCACTATTCGATCAAGTTCCCAGGTGCCCTCGGAGAATGCGAGCACGGAGGCGATCAAGTGGCTGCTCGAGAATGCAGCTGGTCGATCAGACCAAAATAGATAAACATGGTTGAACTATCGAGAAGAGAAGAGTTGACTGAGGAGATGAAAGGCGATGATCCCGACAGTCTGATTTTGAAGGACATGATCATTATAGAGCCGGATGAACCCAAACCTGCAGGAAAGGAGGAACACGTCATGAACATAGATGAACTGACCATGGTGTCCGAGGTCGACCACCTGATCCCCACGTCGAAAAGAAAGGAACCAGAACCAATGCAAGAACAGGGGTCGAGCACAGAGGTCGACCTAATGGAGGTCGGCCTGAACACAGAAAATGCTGGTGCCACAGGACAAACTGTACCAATCAAAAAAGATTTTGTCGAAGCCGACCTGACTGAGGTTGGCCTGGATAGAGACAGGGGTCGCAGACCAGGAAAAGAAACAATGATTGAGGAGCCTGAGAGGAACAAAAAATTCCGAACAGAAGGAATAAGGATGGACGAAGACGAGTTGGATCCTAGGAAGATGAATCTGAAGAGAAAGGCTACCCATGCCGATCCAGTGGAAGACCTATATTGGATGTCGATCGATGAGCTCGACCCAAACAAACAACTCCGGGTCGGCCACGATCTCCAAGAGCCCATCCGATCCCAGCTTATCAACTTCCTAAAGGCAAACAAGGATGTCTTCGCTTAGACGCATGCTGACATGTAGGGGATCGACCCTGAGCAAGCTTGTCACCGACTCAACATCGACAAAAATGTCAGGTCGGTCATCCAAAAGAGGAGGAAGCTCGGCCCAGACCGATACGAGGCACTGGAATTGGAGTTCGTCAAGTTACTGGATAACAAATTCATTCGCGAGGTCAGGTACCCAGTCTGGGTATCTAACCCGGTGCTCGTCAAAAAACAAACTGGGCAATGGCGACTATGCATTGACTTCTCGGACCTCAACAAAGCATGCCCAAAAGATAGTTATCCACTCCCTCACATTGACTATATGGTCGACGCCACTGCTGGGCACGAGCTGATGAGTTTTATGGATGCCTACTCTGGCTATAACCAAATCTCGATGCATCCAGATGACCAGGAACACACGTCATTCTACTCAGCAAGAGGCCTCTACTGCTATACCATGAAGCCATTCGGCTTGAAGAATGCGGGGACTACCTGTCAGCATCTTGTCAATAAAATGTTTGCTAGTATGATAGGGAAAACGATGGAAGTCTATGTAGACGACATGCTCGTCAAATCAGTCGGAATAGGAGAGCACTCATCTTGGGGTTCTTTGTACTCCTCCGATCACATAGATGATCTTAATAAAATGTTTTCTGTTTTGAGTGTTTACCGAATGATGTTAAACCCCAAGAAATGCTCTTTTGGAGTCGGGTCTTGAAAATTTTTAGGATACATGGTGAGTCAAAGAGGCATTGAAGCCAACCCAGACAAAATTTGAGCGATAACCGAATTGGAACCTCCTCAAAGTGTGAAACAGGTGCAGAGCCTTACCGGTAAAATGGCCGCCCTGAGTCGATTCATAGCCAGGTCGACAGACAAGTGTAAACCATTTTTCGAAGCAATCAAGAAGAGTAAGAGCTTCAAATGGACACCAGAATGCCAGATAGCTTTCGAAGAATTAAAGAACTGCATGGCAAACATGCCTACCTTGCAAAAACCAACTAAGGAGGAGCCTCTCTATCTCTACTTGGCGATCTCGGCGGTAGCAGTCAGTTCGACACTCGTGTGATCCGATGAGCTCGGACAACATCCAGTATACTACGCGAGCCATGCCATGCACGATGTCGAGCTAAGATATTCAACCATGGAAAAACTCGCTTATGCTCTTATAATTTCCTCGCGCAAACTGCGCCCTTATTTCCTCGAGCACCGAATAATTGTGTTGACCGGCTTCCCTTTAAAGCAGATCATGCACCGACCTGACACATCCGGAAGAATGATCAAATGGGATGTCGAGCTCGGACAGTTTGATATAACTTATGAACCGAGAACAGCGATCAAAGGATAAGCCCTTGCCGACTTCATAGCCGAGTTCACACCAGCCGTCGAATTCATTCCAGCGGAAGCTGAACAATGGCACTTGTACATTGATGGATCGTCGACCACCGGCCGAGCTGGTGCCGGGATACTACTGATTAGCCCCGAGAAAGTGCTTTACTGCTCGGCGGTCCGCTTCATATTCTCATTGACCAATAATGAAGCCGAGTATGAGGCCCTCCTAGCTGGTCTCGAAACAGCATCCTCCATGGGGATCAGAAATCTCAAAATTCACAGCGACTCCCAACTTGTGGTAAACTAGATCAGTGGAGATTACGAGACAAAAGAGCCTAGGATAGCACAATACCTGAAACTTACCAAAGCAACACTTAGTGAGTTTGAGGCCGAAGTAATCCATGTGCCAAGAAATGATAATGTCCCAGCTGATTCACTCGCCAAGCTTGCGTCGAGCTTAGGTATTGAAGAACTGAACACAGTAACAGTCAGCCACCACTCCACGACAGCGCTCGCCGCCGCCGCAGCTTACTCGGCAAGTCAAGCTGACCAAACCAAAGAAACCCAAGCTGAAAAAAGTTGTTGGATGAAACCATTCCTTCTATACCTTGAAGAAGGAACACTACCTGAAGACAAAGCGGAGGCTCGCTCGATCCGAACCAAGTCAGCTCGATACACCGTTTTAGATGGTCGACTCTACAAAAGAGGATACTCAGTTCCCCTATTAAGATGTTTAAGTGAGGAAGAGGTCGAGCACGCGCTGACGGAGGTGCATGAAGGTGTCTGTGGAAACCATGCAGGAGGACAGTCATTGGCGCACAAGCTTGTCCGGCAGGGATACTACTGGCCGACCCTAAAGAAAGATGCAATGTCAAAAGTCAAGAAGTGTCAGATATTCGCACCTCAGATCAACTCCCCAGCCGAGCCCCTGAACTCAATATACTCGCCGTGCCCATTCGCCAAATGGGGGATCGACCTGATTGGCCCGCTACCAAAGGGCAAAGGAGGAGTCAAATAAGCAGTGGTCGCGGTCGACTACTTCACGAAATGGGCCGAAGCCGAGCCCTTGGCCTCGATCACCGACCAGAAGATAATCAACTTCATTTGGAAGTCAATCATATGCAGGTTTGGCACCCCACTCTCAATAGTGTCAGACAACGGCATACAATTTGATAGCAAGAGGTTCAAGGCATTTTGCGAGGAGTTAAACATCAAGAACCACTTCGCGACACCATACCACCCCCAATCAAACGGACAAGTAGAAGTAGTGAACAAAATCCTCAAGTACACGCTAAAGAAGAGACTAGAAGACCAGGGCAGTTGGCCAGAGGAACTACCAGGTGTCCTGGTCATACAGGACGACCCATCGCTCAGGACAACACCAAAGATGGTGACTTTTCTCACTTCCTCGGGGAAATATATGGACAGTAAAATTGAATGGGGAAATGATGTTCATCAACCAAATATTTTTAAAACCTAACATATTTTAAGTAACAAATATTTTGCTACACTTTTTCAAGATACGTCCCAAATAGGCAAGTTAATCTTATGAAAAGGCTGTGATAAAGTTCTTGGAACTTTGTAAAAATATTTATTAAGTCTACAGATGAGATTGTTAGAAATTTGAGAATGCCATAAAACTGAAGACGCCACTTTTTTATTTATTTTTTTCTTTCACTATATATTCACTAATTTACAAACGAAGGGTTATATGAGATTTATATTATTTCGCCTAACTCAATTATCTCCACATCTCCTTACAAATGATGTTAAGATATAAATTTTTTAGTAATATTCTTATTATTTAAGAGTTGCTAATAATTTCTACGATCCCTACACTAGTTTCTTCATTAATTTTGCAAAACATTCACTGCACGTCTTCTTTAATCTTATCGCAAATTCCAAACGAAATCGCTAACGGATGAAAACCGAGAGATTTTAGTTTTAAAATAGAAGGGCAATCAAGTTGACCACATTTTCCTTAAAATAAAGGGACAGGGCCATAAAATACTACTTAATAAAAGGATTAGATTAATGTTTTTCCATTAAAAGAAATATGAAAAATAAGTCTTTTTAAGTTTTGCAGGGTCCATTGAAGAACAAGATTATTCAAAGAATTTATATAAACATTTGTAGAACTTAATACTTTGTAGTAATATATATATATATATATATATATATATATATATATACTGAAATATATAACAATGTCACCAGGTACACTTGAGATCAAATATTCATAATATTTATAGTGTAAAACAAACAAGAATTTGAAATAGAGAATTGTGAAGATTAGCGCTTCGGAGCTTCGTGAAGTCTTGACGGAGGAACATCATCGATCCCATAGCCCGACATAGGTCAGTCTCAATGAGGCCGAACTGCTCCTGAGGAAGAAGACCCGAAGCCCAGTTATACAGATCAGGCGCCCAAGCACGATCCATGAACTCGTTGACGGCAAAGCCATGTGAAAACCCCTCGCCACGGTATGGCGCATACGCCGTCGGATAGACCGGCTCAATAGCTTGAGGCTGGGGACAGGAGCTCACCAATACCTCAGGCTCGGGGTCAAGATCAACGTCAACCTCAAGACGACGCCTGCGAAGACCCACTCCCCCACCACGAGAGCTTCCCTCGCCAGCACCGGGGGATACAACTGGCCCAGCTTCAGGCTCGGGCGGCGCGTCAACAGAAGGGGCTGACTTCTTACGTTTACTCGTGCCACCCTTGGTCGTCTTCTTCTTCAACCTCTCCATGTACTTTCGGGCTTCAGTCATTTCATCCGTTCGATTAAAAAAATGATAGAACACTGCACAAGATGATACCACGATCAAAAAGCTGACCTCGTAAGGTCGACACACACACAAAAAAAAGGGGTGTCGAGCCGACTAGTCACGAGAAGCCGAACTCGACACCCAATAAACATCGCCGACCATATCATAAAGGACTCGACCATGGCCTCTGTCAGGGGAAAAGACTCGTAGACCTGCTCTATAACACTTATCAGGTTCAAAAAGATCTCCACACAGTCGCGACTCTGGATCCGAACTCAAAATGGTATACAAGCGTTCGAGGAACTCGACATTAGGCCTAACAGCTTTCGGAATAGCTGTAAGCAAAAGAAAATGATGAGGCATTAGAATAGAAGAAAAACGACGAGAAAAGAAGACATATACCGACCAAGATCAAAAATAAGAGCAAGCGGCGGAGTGTAGGAATGCCCATCGAGTCTCCGCATCGGCCAATCACCTCCCACGTAGAACCAATACGGCTTCCATGTGTGGAGGGTCTCCAAAAGACCCTCAACCAGTTCTTTGAACACACCGTTCTGGACTGAAGCATAAAACCAACCTGACCCGAGTCCGCCCGAAGGTTTCCATTGGTACAGCGAGTTGAGTTCGTCGAAAGTAGGACGAGGCCAACCATTTTCGTTAAACAAAATCAACACACCCAAAATGCGGGCCAAAGACAAAGGGTGGATTTGGGCTAGAGGAATACCCCACTTCCTAAGTAAATGCGTAACATAGGGTGAGAGCGGAAAGGAAATATCGAACTTCAAGCTGTCACGAAACAGAGCCGTGCAAGAAGGGGGCGCACGGTGTATCTGCTCACCGGGGTAGGGTAGAAATAAATGAACATCACCAGGCACGAGATAAGTATTACGGTATTCCTCCATGTGCCTCTCAGTTAAAGAACTACATTGCACCGCGATTTTCAACACCAGCGCTAGCTCTTCCTGCCGCAAACACCGTCACGCGACCCGCCGCCTCCCTCCTCCCTTCTGGATGCCGGACGAGACGGTGGGGCTCATCGATGCGTACAGAGACAAGTGGTACTCCCTCCGCCGCAGCAACATCCGGGCAAAACCACTGGCAGGAGGTCGCCGACGTCGTCGCGCCGTGCTGCCCCGCCGCCGGCGCCCGGAAGACGGTCGTCTAGTGCCGCCACAAGATGGAGAAGCTCCGCAAGAGGTACCGTGCCGAGATCCAGCGCGCCGCCGTGCGCGGCGTCCACCGCTTCTCCACGACGTGGACCCACTTTCAGAACATGCACGCCATGGAAAAGGGACCCAACAGCAACCCTACCCCGCCCTCTTCCTCATCCTCCGACGAGCCCCAAGAAAATCAATAAAAAGAACGGGCGTCGTAAACTGAAACTAAGGAATGTGGAACCGAGCTAAGGAATAAATACGCATTACATATTTTCAGAAGTCTAGGCATCATATGGAACCGAGCTAAGGAATGTAACTTTTGGATTCAACGAGGTGAATTCGTATTTTTTATTTTTAATATGTTTCTTAAGTTATTGATTTGATTAGGGAGTCATTACTTTCTCCAACTCTGGACCATTTTAACATGAAATATGACTGGTACACCTCTTTTTGATCATCATTTTACAGCAGGAAGGTAATTACAAAAGAATCAACAGTCATAGACATGTCAATCTCGTGGACCGATACGGGATACAAGCTCATCCATTCACGAAGAGATGGTCGGGGAGTTGATGCAGCTGAAAACTCCTGTTGCGTGGGCACCGAGATCAAATGGATTTCTTATTCGTGTAATCAAGATCCTTTGGCTTATTATGTTTGTAAAAGTGAATTGTATTTTTCACGCGCAATTTTTGTGTGATTTAAGTGGGATTCATAATAATTTTTTTATCGAATGTGGTAATTATACCCAGATTGTGTTAAAAATTGCCAGTTAATAAGAACATGAATAAATAATACACCCAAGAATCTATACCATTGACAAATAAGAAAATAAACAGTTGCATGTGGTGTCAAATATCAAAACGTTTGGCTTACAGAAATTTCTCACAATATAGATTTACAGATATAGCTTTGCTCAAAGTCACATCTTCCTCTTACTTCCCCTCCTTGACTGCGTCAAATTTCTCACAATCCTCCCAAATTTCCCATTCTTTTTCTTCTCAATTGCCTTAGTATTTTCATCACCATCCTCATCAACTTTATTTTCCTTGGCCTCTTTCTCCACAATAACCCTATTCTTCTCTTCCTCTTTTTGCTTCAACAAATCAAGCACCCCTTGAAGAGCAAGATCCACATCCTCATTCCGCATCAAATGCTCCGCAACTTCTGCTGGAGTTATCTCGATTTCTCGAATCAATTCCTTAATTTCAAGAACCAGCCTCGGGTGATCCTTTATTCCCAAATAATTAAAAGCCAAAACGTCAAAACCTTCCGGGGTGCAATACCCCATGTGAATGTGCATATCCATTCGGCCTGGGCGTAAAAGGGCCGGATCCAACTTTTCTTTGTGGTTGGTGGTGAAAATTATTATTCTCTCGTCTCCACAAGTGGACCATAATCCATCTATGAAGTTCAAAACTCCAGACAATGTCAACTGTTTGGACAAAAACAAGAAAACAAGTTAGTACATTCATACTTGATATGATTAACAATGCAAGAATTCTAAAGTTAACAACTATAACAAGTCATCATATACAATTGTAACATCGATTGTCGGAAAAAATGGTTTTGCTATAACTAACCTTATCCGACGAATCCCCATGGTCATCGCTGTCTCCCTCCCTGTCGTGCATCTGCACACTGCAATCAATGTCCTCAATCACAATAATAGACTTGTTATTAGTACAAAGCAGAGTCCTCCTCAAATCCGAGTTCGAATATATGCTCGTCAGCTCCAAATCATAAACATCAAACTTCAGATAATTCGCCATCGCAGCCACCAAGCTCGATTTCCCGGTCCCCGGCGGCCCGTACAGAAGATACCCTCTCTTCCACGCCTTGCCGACTTTCCTATAATACTCTTTCCTCCTCAGAAACCTGTCCAAATCTTCGATAACAGCACGTTTTAGATTTGGATCCATCGCTAATTTATCAAAAGTGACAGGATGATCGAGGTTAACGGAGCCCCAGTATCCGTTTCCATTCTCGTCGTCATCGTTGTCGTTGAACGGACAGTCCCTGGTGTATAATTTCACCGCACGATCTTTCTCTTTGATTTCTACGGCTCTGGACAGGACGAGCGGTAAGTAGTCATTAACGACGGTGTCTTTATTCGATTTGTCGAATGTCAGCTCGAAGTAGCGCTTTTCCGACTGGTATTTGCGCCGATCGCCGTCGGGCTCGACTAAGACGAACTGCCATTTGAGCTCGAATCCGTTGAAACGGTCCACGACTACTTGGTCTTTGACGATGTTGAGTGTGATGTTGCTCTGTTTGGAGCTTTTCGTGACTTTGAGCCTGTCGGAATCGGGATTGATCTTCGTGCGGAGGTAGATTTCGGCGGCGTCGTAGATTTGGTTGCGTAGCATGCCGTTCTGCTCGTCGACGACTAAGGTTATGTGGGTTGGTTTCTTGGTGAAGAACTTGTCGATAAGGTGTTTGATGAAAGGCCCGAATGAGTTGTAGAAAAAGGATTTTATTGGGTCGGGGATTACATCGTTGGCGATTGAGCGGAAGAGCATCATTGATGCCGCCATGGATGCGTAGGCGGAGAAAATATTTGCAGCCATCGACTGCATTTCTCCAAGAGATTGCATTCTTTTCTTTATTTTTTTTTTCTCACTTTTTTCAATGAAATCGGGAAAACGAGTGTTATTTATGATTTTTTATAATGGGTTTTGTGAGCAGAGTTTTATAGGGAGAGAAGATTGTGACCTAGAGTTTGAGACAAGTCAACACTGGTAAAAGCTTAGCCAGCAAGGATGGGGGGCTGGGATCTGGTGTGGATTGATCATCATGAGCCTGGTTACGTGGGTACAAATTATTGGTTGGACTCAGGCGGGTGCAGAATAAGAAATGGGTGGTGGATGTATAGGACCCGGACTCAGCTTGGCCATCACGCTTATAGTGTGAACATGACATGGAAAGGTTCGTGGACTTATACTGGAATATTATTTTAGTCCCCAATCTGCAAAGTTTCTTAATTGCATCGCTAACAATTATTTGAAGGGACAGTTCCCATATATTACATTGGAGAAGTATATTATTCAAAGAATTTAGTGAGAAATTCTTTTTAATATAATCTATTTACTCTCCATTTGATTCGAACTATAATATAGTAGTATAAATTTGTTTTCACTAATTAATTTTTTTTTTCAAATTCAATTAAAAAAATCTTAATAATTCATGCTAATCTCATATTTAGGGGTGAACATTCGATTGATTCGGCCGAAAACCGAACCGAACTGAAATAACCGAAACCGAATTTTGCATAAAATTTCAAACCGAACCGAAATTCGGTCTAAAACCGAAAAAATCAAACCGGAAAAATCGAAATATTTACAAAATTGCAAATCGAACTAAACCGAAAATATGTTTAAAACCGAATTAATCGAACTGAGTTGATAAAAAATAATAATAATTAATATAAATTTTATATTTTTTATTTTTTAATTATATTTTGGTTAAAACCGAACCGATTTTTTTTGTAAAACCGAACCGAATTAACCGATTTTTTGAAATTCTCAAACCAAAAATCGAATCGAATTTTAATGAAACCGAACCGAGAATTTCGGTTCGGTTCGTTCGGTTATTTCGATTTTTTGCTCACACCTACTCATTATATCATAAAATTACTAACAACCGAGATGCTGCTATTAGTCGTCAATGGACTCCGGCTAAATCTAATAGTACATCATAGAATTTCATAATATATCGTGAAAATAATACTATCATTAAAAACAAACAATATTTTATCGAGGGGAACATCTAAAAAAAATATGGGATAATTCCCATATACTCCATGAGATAGATATTTTATCTCAAAAACTATAGTGAAAATATAACTTCTCATTTAATTCATCACCTTCTCATTTAATCCAAAGTTTACATGAAAGTACTAATTTATCCTCATTAATTTTTTTTTATTTTTTTCAATTCTCGTTGTCAATCACCGCCTCATGTAGAATTCCATATTATATCTTGAAATTATATTACTACTTTGTAAAATTTCTAAATCATGAAATTCCATACTATTTCGTGAAATTTCTATATCGTAAAATTTCATATTACTTTGTAAAATTTGTGAAAAAAATTTCATACTATATAGTGAAATTACAGAATATTTCGTGAAATTCCATACTACTACGCGAAATTTCTATATCGTAAAATTTCATACTACTTTGTAAAATTCGATAATTTGTGAAAATTCACACTACATCGTGGGATATAGTACTTCTCTTTCTTATAACCATACTACATAGTTGAATTTCATATTTCAAACTACTTCGACAAGTTTCATACTCCTATTAAGTTTCATATAAATTCAATAAATTTAAAAAAGGGCGATGCACACCCCACATTTTCCTCACAATCATTTTTCGTATTTAGTTTTTTATACATCCCGTGTAATACACGGGTGTTAAACTAGTATATATATATGTGTGTGTGTGTGTGTGTGTGTGTGGTGTGTGTGTGTTTTCTTGGTGTCTACTTCAGATGCTGGAAAAATAGTCCATAAACTCAGTGCCGGCGTGTTTCGTCTTTGTGCAAATCTTCTTTAGCGTACACTATTTTTCGAGGGCGGCTTACACCTCAACCAATGGGTTAAGGTTAGTTAAATCTAAAAATATTATTATATCTTTTTTGTTTCTTTGAATAGTTGAATTATGATGAGATTGTAACTCCTGGAGTGGACTTTGAAATTGGAAAGTCGAAAATCTCTTCAATATTAATTCATCAATATGTGTGCTAGATAATGATATTATGACGACTAAAATGATTTAATTAATGGGTTGATGTATTTTCAAGTTTGTTGTGTTGTACTATTTGGGAATGGCCGGCCAGTTTCTCTTGATAATACCAATAACTCAGTGTTTATTTGGAATTTGTGTTGATTATGTCTTATTTTTTACCAACTTTTATTTGTTTGAAATTTTGTTATTTGTCTTCTTCAATTTATCTGTATTCGATTTGTTCATAATATTGCGTCTTTTTTTTTTCGATTTGTTCATAATGTAATGTCTTTCTTTGTCATACGGTTCAGTTTTATCATTCAGATAAAAAGAAGTATAAACGACAAATCTTGTTCATTGAAAAGGTTTATATATATATATATTCAAATGGTCCAGTTCAGTTCGGGGATTTGAAAATCTCCAGAACCGTACCATTATTTTTATCGGTACAGTTCGGTTCGGAGAAAAGTCAAAATCAACGGTTTTTTTCGGTTCTGGTACGGTTCAGTTCGGTTTTCGGATAAATCTTCGTTTTACGCTCAAATTATAATCGCAAATTAAAATTACTAGATTATGGTGAATTTTAACTTTTACTTGTTAGTTGATGATTAATTAAGATACAAAATTAATAAAAATAGTATTTTACTTATTAACTATCGAATATAATGAGATTTATAGCTAATTTAATACAATTATAAATCAGTTATAGTATCGGATCTCGGTTCGATACAGAGATTTTAAGGGGATTTAAAAACTCCAGATCCGTCCCGTAAAAGAAATTCGGGACGGTTCGGTTCGGAGATTGGTCAATGGTCAACGGAGATTTTTCGATTGCGGTACGATTCGATTCGTAACTCGGTACAGTTCGGGTATTTTCTAGTCCCGTGCTCAGCCCTAGTTCTTATCGACTTGCTGGAGTCTCTTTTTTTGATTTTCTTATACAAGCATACAGTGGTTAAACCCGTATGCAAAATAATCGTTATACTGTGGTTAAAGAAAATCACTTTTTTTTTCTTGCAATGTAAATTTAACCATGTTGCTTGATTGAATTTATTGGTTTTTTTTTATAGGTAACCCTTACATTCATATGCTTTTTTCACAGACTTTATGAGATGCATGCACTATATATTTAAGAAACACTGCTCATAAGGTGCGATATTTGAAATTGGTGTGGAGACATACAGAGATTGGTCAAGATGATGAGAATCGGTAAGCATGTTTTGGAATCAAATTTTTTTATCATTTTTTCGTAACTATGTATACATATTTTCTCTGTTGTTGGACTTGATATAAAAAGGATGTTTCAATCTCTATGTATATTGTTTGTGAATAAAAAATTGTGGATACATGAACAAAAAGTCTTTGTGTCCATGCAATATGTGGTATTTCTTATTGCAACTAAAATTATGCTTTAATATATATGTTGAGATTTTGCGCAGTTTATAATTGCATCTAAAGTCATTGGGTAGATATTGCTGTTATTGGTCCTTTATTTGTTTGTTTTCTCGCCTTTTTATGATATTCTGATGAAATGATATATAATTTGATTGATTTGTGTAATTGAATTATACTTTTTGTTGTTGATTCCATTTGTCGATAATGGCAGGGATATCTTTTGGTGGTGGTGGTGGTGATTTGTTAGTTACAAACAAGAGATGACATGACATTTACTTTTTCCCAGGTGACACTTAATGATCATATATTATTTTCAAGAATTAGGCTGGCAATCAACTGAGTTGGAATTTGGTGAAGGTTTTTGGAAATGGCTCAACAGTCATCGCGGCTTAATCGGCTGCTAACTTTACTGGACAGTATCCTCTACAATACTGTTTGTTATCGAACTTCAAAAATTAGTTACATAATCACTCATTTTACTAATAAGCTTGCATTACCAGTAAGAGTGTGTGGTTATATCGGATCTAAAATAATTATATGTGGTTGGTATTGGTTATCGACGACTGTTATTATGATTAATATTATGAAATTTGTGCAATTTGCATGTGGACTTAAAACTTTCTCCGTTTAATAATTGAACTAATAAATAATGAATGAAAGAAAATAGGACTGAGTTTCAAGAAGGGTATAAATGTTGCTGTAAAATTAAATTTACAGTCCGAAAAGTCAGCCTATTTGACATTTACCTTTTTTTTTTTCCAGAAAATATTCAATGAATACGCATTCCATTGAAAATGATGTCGGTGAAAATATTATTATTATTTAATGATTTAAAATAACTCAGTTAACGTCTCCGTGGTAAGGATCGCCGAATTTTGATCGACTCAAAATCCCCTAATTTGAGGGGAAGACATGACAATTTTCGGCGACACTCTCAATATCACACGAAAAAATAATTAAATCTGTAACAAATTTTTAATTTATGAACAAATGGATCAATAATTAATATCATTTTTTTTATCATTTTTTTTGTATTTCTTATATTTGCCTGCGAAAATCGCGGGTTTCACAATAGTATATATATATATATACATATATATATATATATATATATTAGGATTTCATTTTTTTGCAAGGGTGTTTTAGACAGTTTATGTTGTAATATTAATTAAATAGTGTATATATAACTAAATGGAATTAAATATTTCTCACAAGAGTATTTGAGAATTAATATTAATTTAAAGGTAGCATACGGGATTTATCCCAATTAATTATCGGATCCTACGAAACTCACATTCAGATCTCCACCTTTAACATTAAAATTCTATATGTATTGAACAGTGTGTCTGATTTTTAACTTGATCCAACGGTTCGATCGTGCAAATTATTATTGGAAAACGCTTCACAGGAATTTATAAAATAAAACACACTTTGTTCGAAATACAATATATTTTGATTCAGAGCTCAAAATCAAACCTCCATGTTCATATTAGGGGTGTGCAAAAATAGCACGCCCGGACTAGTGATAGTTCGATTCGGTCTACGGTCCATAAAAATTGGACTTTTGGGGTTACGGTCCGGTCCAAATTCGTAATTTTTCGGTCCGGGCCGGAATTAGACCTTTTTTTTATTATTTTTTAATTTATTCATTTGTCACTTTTAAAGAAAAATATTGTTGGTTGTTTATACTGTCCGCATAAACTAAGAGAATGAGTTATTTGTTATTTTATATTATAGTGTAATTGATTATTTAATTAAAAAAATGGGAGAATTCCCAATTAGGTCAATAACAAAAAATACTAACCCAAATAAACCATCTAACATTATTCTTTACCACTTACTCAATAGTACAAAAATTTGGACGATTGTACCCTAAATTAGCATTAACCATAGCCTAAAATAACCCCTCCTCACGCCCTGCGTTCCAAATCATCCCACGTAGGTTAAGGAAATCAGATTCCATACTAACCAAAATTTCGGACAGCCCAAATCAGTTTTCCCACACAGATTCCACCAAAATCAAGAAGATTCATCTCAATTGCGGGCCATTATTTCCGAGCGCACAAGAAAAATCACACCCTGATTTTGTTTTTGAAGAAAAAGAATCATGCAATTCGAAAAAAATCAGTTTTCTGGCTAGGGTTTCAATTGAATTGAAAATTTGAGGTGGGTGTGGTGCTGCCCGAGAATCTTCCCTGCAATTCGACACAATCCTTCACAGAATCACACAATTGAAGTGGGTGTGATTCGCTGATTCTCAACCATAAGTTTCCCAATTCGTGGAATTCTGTACTATATATTGTAAGGTAGCCGTCTAGTTTCGAATTTGTACTGCTTGCAGCCGGAAAACGAACAGACCTCCCCTTTCGGTACCAGCCAGTTAAGATGACGAACATTCCTCCCCCTTCGTAAGTTCTTTGCACCTTTTTTTGTTCATTATTTTGTAGTACTAGTCTAGTTTAGAATTCAGTCCGTGAAATTATTTGCCTGAATTTGACTTGTTTTGGAAAAATCATAAAAATATTCAATTGAGTTGTTTTGGAATTTAACATTGATTTGCGAACTAGTTTAATATTCTATACTACTCTTTTGATTAATTGGAATTTGGTAGTTAAATTTTCCAAACTATGCTGCAATATGTCTGGCGTTTTTTGTTTGTTTGCAATATGTAATTTACAATTTGTTAGTTTACAAAATATGTAGTTAACAATTGAAATTCACTGAAAATCCTAATGTAATTAGGAACTAGTCTGCTTGTGTTTTGTAATATATATAAGTAAGAAAAGAAAAGAGAATTTGGGGGGGCCTGTGCCACCCAGGCCCCCATGTACATCCGCCATTGTATGTATCCATCTGGATCCTCGAACAAGCACAGAAATGGATAACGCTGTCCAAATTAGGCCTCTAGCAAAGCATACTAACCAGTTTGTATTAATAAGTCCTTTGTTATTTATGATGATATTATATATAAGTACTGCATAATATTGTATGCTCACAAGAGCACAAAAACCTGAAATTGCAATGTTGAGCCACCTTCTAATTCTGCTCTGTCTGTAATTACTTTTCCATGTAATAAGCAAAACAAGATAAAATACGAAGGCCACAAATAGATTCGAGTAATCTAGGATGGTTCTCAAAGTGCTTGAAAAATTCGTGCTGGAATTTTGTCCATGCAACCAAGAAAATTCCACTGTGAAGACAACTAGATCATAATAATTCATCAGAATATCACTAAAAAAAAATAAAACTACATCAAGATTACAAAAAACAAAAAATTGAAAACAAAAAGTGCAGCATACATAACTGGTTACAGCACAGGCAAATTGCAGCTGATTATATTGTCCAGTTTTTAACTTGCAATTTTTTCTGGATCTTTCAGCTTCATAATGACTGTTTATTTAAGGTTGCAATTAATCTAAGTTAACTATTATCCATCAAGTACAAGGAATCAAAAACCAACAAATCCCTTGAAGTAATTGTTATTTTTTCGAACCAAAAGGCCAAGAAACAGTGATTAAGTGAAGCAAGAAACAACTTACCCCTTGAAGCTGTTGAGGAAGCCATTTATCTTGACAACTTTTTATTTTTATTTGTAATAGCATGTCCAGATTTTACTTTTATTTTATTTTAACCACATATTTCTTTAGAATTACATTTTTTAGTATCCTTGGAATATGCAATTTAGTATGAACACTTGTAATTGCTTATGGTGTGCCGGATTTAATCTGCTTATGCATTTTTGCAATGATACATTGTCTAAATGTTTGTGAACGTAATATATATTTCGATAATAATTTGGAATTCCATACTGGTGCATACATACTGTGATGTAAGAATTTGTTAGTTTACAAATAGGTAGTTAACAATTGAAATTCACGTAAATTCTAATGTAGTATGGTACTAGTTTGCTTGTGTTTTTGTAATCTTTTTGTTTTTCGAATTTGAAGTTGAATAAAATTGAAAATACCATGTCCAGATTTTTTTATTTTTTTATTTTAACCACATATTTTTTAAGAATTACATTTTTAAGTAGCCTTGGAATATGGAATTTAGTATGAATATTTGTAATTGTATGTGCCGAGTACGTAATATTCTGAAGGCGCAGTATGGAATCATATATTTTCGCTATCGAACCATATAATTTCGTACTATACCCTAATAATTCTGTACTACTCCCTTTTTGTCCTCTAGAGTTGTGTTACTTTTTGGTCACAGCTTACTTGACATTACTTTCTTTAAAATTTCAACGTTTATTGTCACAAAAAGCTGATTCCATGTCTCTGTGCAAGTATAATTTACTAAAAATAAAATAAAATAAATAAGCTGATCCATGTGATTTTAATTAGAGTAAATTACGTAGTATGCTTTTCTGAATAAGAATGTACCTAATGCGTGAACTGAAAAAGATACAGACTTTGGAACTGGTCTAAATTAATTCTTATCTATCTCAGTGTATTGTCCATATACAGATAGAAAAGATGACCAGGAATTTGTGAATAAACACTCATGTGATTTTTTTATTGATTTTTTAAAAATATTTTTCATATGCATTTGGATTCATATTGCTATTACATAATATGTTGACAATATTAATTAATCGTTCTGTTTGACATAAATTAATCAAACAAACATTTGAACATAGGAACCAAGTCTGAACAATTGTCGACTGATTCATATCTAACATTCGTTTCTTGCAGATTCTATGTCACCGAGGTCCTTCTCGCGCTCGAATACCTACACATGCTCGGAATCGTGTATCGTGACCTGAAACCCCAAAACATCCTCGTCCGAGAAGACAGGCACATCATGCTAACAAATTTTGACATATCCCTCTGATGCTCCGTAAACCCAACTCTCATCAGACCATCCTCCCTAGCAATCAACCCGCCTCGTCTCTCGGGCCCCTACACCAGATCAAACTGCATATACCCTTTCTGTTCCGCACCTTCCTGTAAGATATCATGCTTCAGCCTGAGGCTCCGGCTGAATTCAGCATCCCGAGCAAAAAAGCTAAAAGCGGACACAATAGCTCACGCCCGTTCATTACCCCAGCTTGTCGCCAAGTCGACCGAGGCCCGATCCAACTCGTTCGTCGGGTCCCAGAAGTACTTGGCCCCGGAGATCATCAAGGGGGAAGGGCATGGACGTTTGGGGTTTTTCTTTACGAGATCCTTTACGGGAAGATGCCGTTCAGAGGGTTGATAATGAGGAGACGTTGGCGAATGTGTTGGTGCAGAATCTGAGGTTTCCGGACACGCCGATCGTGAGTTTCTAGGCGAGGGATTTGATCCTACCGGTGGGCCGTGATTGGGACGGAGACAGGGGCGGCCGAGATCAAACGACACCTATTTTTTAAGGGTTAAAATTGGGCGCTTATACGGTGCGGGCCCCCGCCGGAGTTGCCGGAGGTGTACGACGTAGCGGGGTTGTAGGTGATGTTTCAGGAGAAGGAGAAGAGGTATTTGGATTGTGGTGGTGGTCCGGAGCAGTTGGAGTTTCAGCTTTTTTGAGATGTGTTTGTTTATTTGGGGAAAGAGGTTATTAATAACTGTAGTGTTTTATTTCTCTGTCTTTTGTGTTGTAGTGTGTATAAATATGCCCTGCGAAAAAATATTTAATATTGTATAGAGAAATTTTGTAGATTCTTGACAACTTTGTATAGAAAATCACCAATACAAATCATTGCAAAATATGTAAATATAACTCGCATAACACCTCGTAATAGAAATAAAAATTGTCATGTGTAAAATATGTAATTGTTTACGAAGTAGTATATAATCCTAAATTAAATTGTGTAGTATGTAAATTCATGTAGTACACTATATCAAAATTCCATACTAGAATGTATACAGTTACATACTATTAAGTGAACAATTATGAAACACAAGATCAAATATACTTGTTATATGATATGCACAAAAGTCCAGTTACAATGATACTATTCAATGTTTATTTTTGAAATTAAAATCCTTCAATTTAGTTTTGGAAAAGATAACTCGGTTCTCATGTATATAGTTACCAAAACCAAAATAATCATAAAATCGAGTCTAATAAGAAATGGAATTTATCTCTTTCAAGATTATTTTTATATGAAAGGTGGAATCATTATTTAAGAATTTATGATTAACTTTGTCTGACACTAAGAAAAGTACTTTCAAAAAAGAATTAATTGTAATTAAAACTGAAGAAGGAAAGTACTTGATTTGCAGAAAAGTCAAGCATGAGAATAGAGCATGATTGTCATCATACCATGTACAGATATGGGTATAATTGAGAAATTATATATTAATTTATGTTATAATGGGATTAATATAACCTCAATAGGAATATAAGATTTGAATGGATTAAATGGGGTATTATATTTTAAAATGTGTATCAAATGGGAATCTCCCTATATAAATTTGCGGAACAAATTAATGTTTAGTGTGAGTTTTTAATTAAAGAATTTTTTATATCACGATGTAAATTTACGATACAATTAAATATTTATTGTGTGTAATGTTATATAGTATTATTTATAATTATATTATAATATTAATAATAATACTAAGAAATATATTTACTCCATTTAATATTAGATCATATTTAAATTTGAAGTAACTCGGATAGAATGGTTAGAAATTATGGAAATGATTCCGAAAAAAAAAAAAATCGCAACAGAATTTTCTTTATACGATCTGCGTTTTGCTAAGAAACTACATACCGGGGAAAAATTCCGCGAGTTATATCATCAGAACAGAAAAAAAAGAGAGATTTCAGGTTTTTTGTTAATGTTGATCAGGCGACAACCGGATTTGAACTGGGAAAAAAGGATTCAGCTGGTTCCATCACGTAGCGCACAGATGGCAATATTATTAGAAAATTATGAGAGTAAGCACATTAGTCAAAATTAAAATTTCTATCTCTTCCTTTCTTCCTCTTGCCTTCTCTCTCTCTCTTCAATTTTTCCATCGAAATAGGCGATGATTTACCAGAGATTCTCACCCTAGTGTTTCGAAGGTTCGATTCTCGACATGGGGTTTTGGCGGTTCAATTTCTAAGAAACCCACCACTGATTTGAAGGTTCAATTTTCATGGTGAGGGTTTCACGGAATAACCGGCGATTGGAGGCAGTTTCTTAAGAATATAACAGCGACAGATCGAGTTTTTCTTGGTTTACATTTTTTAAGGTTTATGATGATTTGAGCCTACGCAAACTTTATTTTAATTTGAAGTATAAATTAATGGATACTTGGTGTTGTTGGAACTTATTGGTCCTGATTCGGTTTTTTATTAATTTGTTTTGTAATATTTATGGGTTTTAGTGTATATTGCATTTTAGTGTGTATATATATATATTAGTCTTATTGATTACTATGGTTTCGGATAATTGAATTCTGTAAGTCATTTTTTTGGGGTGTAGTATAATGATTTTTGACTGGTGTTTTTTGGTTTGATCTCATCTTGATATTCAAGAGAAAAAAGGTGTGAAAAAATGGAATTGTGGGATCTTGAAAATCCAACAAAGAGAGAGAGGAGAAAGAAACGAGATAGTTGAGGAAAGAGGAGAAGGAGATTTGTGAGATTTACAGTTTGACCCCTTTTCTTTTTTCATCTGAGCCGTTAGTCCCCGAGCCGCGCCGCGGATCATTTCAAATCCAACGCCCAACCCTTGGTGGAGATCCATGGCCACCTTCACTCGCACGTAAGGCGATCAATACTTTGGTGAAAATTATGTTTTTGTCGTATAATAGACTTCTTGAGTTAGTAAATTATGTTTTTTCTTTGTTTTTTGTTATACTCAATTTGGATGGAAGGATTTTTGGATTTGGAGAAAATGACACAATTTAATGGATATTATTAGCCCAGGTTTTGAAGAAGGCGAGATTGCGTTTTCTTTGTGACATATGATTTGTGTGTGTTGCTTGCTTGTTGGCAGAAAACCTCACGTGAATGTGGTGACAATTGGGCATGTTGATCATGGAAAGACCACCTTAACAGCAGCAATCACCAAGGTATAATTAAATAAGTAGTGATTAATATCACTTGTATCTCCAATTTCACTCTGATTGCATTTGCGCGGCCTACGTGAAGGTATTAGCCGAAGAAGGGAAGGCTCAAGTTATTGCGTTTGACGAAATTGATGAAGCACCTGAAGAGAAGAAGAGAGGGATCACCATTAACACGGTTGAATATTATTTATTTATTTATTGTTTCTTTTTCCCACTGAATGTGTGCTTATGCCTTGAAGTTGATGGTGCAGGTACATGTGGAATATGAAACTGCAAAGAGACATTACGCACATGTAGATTGTCCTGGGCATGCCGATTACATTAACGTGAGATGTCAAACCTGCTTAAGTTCTCATGTTTTTTTATTTTAGTGTTGACAATATCGTTTCCTGGTTATTCATGTGATGTGATATACTGTTATTCCCTTGAAACTGAGATTTTAATAAGTTTCACTATCAGAGAATATAACTCGTACCACATGAGTTTGTTTTGATTGTGGAAGTTTGTTTTGCCCTTAAAATGGTCTCCTGGCATATGATTGAAAGAAAATTACTTAAATTTATTCTTTTGACATTTCTTCCTCTAAAGTGGTACATTTTTATCATGTTGTAATCAATTATGTTTTGACGCATCATTCATCTCGATATAGACCCCGCAAGCTCCAAGAAATGACATCCTAAGGGTGCGATTGGATGTCATTTCATTTATAAAGAAATTGAAATGAGAGTGTATAGTGATGATTTTTTTTTAAATGTGGAATAAAGCTTTTTGAGAGTGTGAACGAATATGAGATGAAATGTAACAATTGAAGTTGATTTAATATAAAACAATAAAATAATTAGATATGATTGGTAGTTAAGAGTTATATGAATGGTAAAATAGTGAAATTTATGGCAAAATGAATGGTGATTGAATGGTTTATTTTTGGAAAATGGGTTAAATTGATTGATCTGAGAAAAATGTAAAGGTGAGTGAATAATATAATTTTTGAATAATATTTAGAAAAATCGCAAAGTAATTTCTCTAAATGAAACCCAAGACGAGATTATATCCAATTGCTCCCTAAACTATTTTTTAAAACCAAATGAAAACCTTGTCAAAGGAATATTTTAAAATATCATTTTTCTTGCCAACTATGCTATTGCAGAACATGATTACTGGAGCTTCTCAAATGGATGGAGGGATTCTTGTAGTATCCGCCCTCGAGGGAGCAATGCCCCAAACTAAGGAGCACATACTTCTCGCACGGCAGGTTGGCGTCCCGTCACTCGTGTGCTTCCTTAATAAAGTTGATGCTGTTGACGACCCGGAATTGCTTGAACTTGTGGAAATGGAGCTACGAGGTGCACCTATAGTCCTGAATATGGTTTTTTGGCGGATACTCACAAATATATTTGATATTATTTTACATATCCCATCATTCTGCTTGCAGAATTGCTTAGCTTCTACGAGTTTCCTGGGGATGACATCCCGATTGTCCGAGGATCAGCTTTGTCAGCGTTAGACGGTTCAAATGCGGAAATTGGGAAAACGGCTATTTTGAAATTAATGGAAGCTGTAGATTCCTACATCCCAAATTCTGTACGTCAACTAGACAAATCTTTTTTGATGCCCGTTGAAGATGTTTTTACTATTCAGGTAATGAATGAACTTTAAATCGTGGTAGACTGATGTTTTTACTATGCATTGTAATTAAAAATTCTTATATTTGGTATTGAAGGGCCGAGGAACTGTTGCAACGGGACGTGTAGAACAGGGTATTATCAAACCTGGGGAAGAAGTGGAGATTTTGGGGATGTCGCAGGTGAGTGATAATTATTCAGGACAAAAAGTTGTGTTAAACCGTGTAACAGAGTATACGACCCAACTTTTAGTTTTGAGTTTTTTCCTTTTAGTTATTTAAGTTCTTTGTTTTCTTTTTTTTGGTTTAGTTTTTCTTAGGGTTTCATTTGTGTTTTTGTTTTGTTTTCTTAGGGTTCTTTTTTTTTTAGTTTTTTTATTTTTAGCTACAGACTTTGTTATTTGCACTTTCAATGTCTCTGATTTAATTAACACTCTCCTCGTTTCAGGATAATCTACTGCTTCATCTTTAATTTTACAGTAATTTTGTAGATATTTATTTGACAATATGTTGACAATTTTATTATTATTATTTTGTAATCTAATATATCCCACAAAACTCATTATGCTACTACATGTTTCTACAGAACAAACTAAAAACTACGGTAACTGGTGTTGAGATGTTCAGGAAGACTTTGGATTTTGGCCAGGTAAGAAAGAGATTTAGTTGTTTTTCCCCCATTTGCTTTTCATAATTACATATTTTTAAATGCTGCAAATATTACAACATTTTACCTTTTCGTAGGCCGGTGACCAGGTTGGTCTGCTTCTACGTGGCTTGAAACGTGACGAGATCCAACGAGGAATGGTCAGTGCCATTGAGAAGTTTCTCATTATTTATTAGAATCACATTCTATGTAATCCTACTAGAGGCCCAACACATTAAATTAAGCATATATTCTTCATTTTACCAATTCTCAAATTTATTACTCTTTTTCTTAATTTTATTTCTTTATTCATTTTTCATTTATTTCTCTTTTTGAGGGCATGAAGTTCATCTTCTAACATCTTTTAGTTATTTGTTTTTTGGGCGCCAGGTGATTGCCAAACCAAATACAATAAAAACATACACAAAATTTGAGGCGGAGATATATGTCCTCACAAAAGAGGAAGGTGGTCGCCACACGGCATTTTTCTCGAATTATATGCCTCAATTTTACTTGAGGACAGCAGATGTCACTGGTAAAGTTGAGTTGCCCGAGAATGTGAAGATGGTTGTGCCTGGGGACAATGTGACCGCTGTTGTTGAACTTAAATTCCCTGTTCCTCTTGAAGCAGGTGCGTGCGTGTACATTTAATCTTACTAATCACAAAATTTCTCTCAAATTCCATAATTTTGATGTGTAAATTTGAAAGATAATTTGAATTTTTGGTAATTAGACTAAAACATCAGGTGTAGTTTTTGTAATTGTTTCGGATTTAATTATGTTTTACTTTCTTGGATATTTGTGATTTGTTTTCTTTTTTCTTGCTAGACATAGCAGTTAAAATATTTGCAGTCACGTTGATCAGATATTAAATGATTTTTATTTATTTTATTAATGTCAGGGCAAAGATTTGTACTGAGGGAGGGTGGTCGGACGGTTGGTGCTGGAGTTGTTTCAAAGGTTATGAGTTAAGACAGATTTAGAAGCTTTTTAAGTCCGGATTTTTCAATTTTTTTGCCTAATTGCTAACATATTTTTCGTTGCTGATGTTTTTGAGGCATTATCACTTATCAAGATATCCATTTTTTTTAAATGCATCGACGATATGGAAAGAGCACTGTTGTTTTGTAGTGACTCTAACTTGTGCACAATTTTCTCAAATTTTTTGGGAAGACTTGTATGTATTATATCAATAAATCAGTTTTGTTATACAGCATGATTTACTATGACCAATTTTTAAGTTGTTTAATTTCTTGAAGAGGAAAGGCAAAATTTTAATTTTTGAATCTTTAATTAATTAGAGATCTTTTGTAAAATATTTACACACTATTTTTATAATTCAATAAACCATTCACAATCTTATTAATATTATAAAATATATTCCAATTAAATAAAATGGACAATACAACTATCTTTCAAATTATTATACCTAAAAAATATAGTTGATGATTACTAATTCAAATTTAATTACAAATTTTTTTGAACAAGTACTTCTCATTCAAATTCTCTTTTCCAATTATATGGGCACGGATATTAATGCCTATTAACTCCATTAAATTTTTATTTATAAAATTGTCAAAATTATATTCAAATACACTTCATCTTGCCACACATCACCGTCGCCACCATAGAAAAACAAAAATAACAAAACAAAACAAAAAGCAGTGGTTGAGCCTCCTTTTTGCTGCTGCTATCGCCACCGCCATCGAAGAAGAAGACATCAAAATGGCGATGAGTATATAAAGAGAGTCTTTGATAAATAAGATAAATAAGAGAACCCTAATATTACTCGTATTATCACATTTTCTTCAATGATAGAGTTCAAGCTACTATTATCAAATATATGAATGATCATAACATTTATCGTAGATACTCACGAACTACTACATGTATGATAATGATCTCTTTACATGGATCAAATGAGTAACCAACATCAACGATACTATTTGGTGTTTCACAGTAGGAAGTAAACTCAACATTTTGTATAGGGATTACAAGACCATCTGCAGTCCCAATTATATTTATGAATGGGAAAAATAAACTCGCGTCAATGGTTTCTTTTAGGTATCAAATTACATTTTGATTCCATTCCAGTGACATTTCTCTTTTTTGAGTTAAATCAAGATAACAAATTTGAAAAATTAATATTTGGTCAAGTGTATTAGTAATGGTACAATAATGTGCATATTATACATAGATAGAGAATTTCAGCTCTCACCAGTTTTTCGTTCCACTAACGAAATTGATATTTCCTTATATCTTCACTTTGACCAATCATGATATTTCCTTATATCTTCACTTTGACCAATCATAGGAGTGCTAACATATTGCACTTACATATTTAATTACCTGGTCATCTTTTGGATATATGCAAACTATAAAATTTAGTATTACACAAACTTGGTTTTAGTTTAAAGTCTTAACATGACCGAGTTTTCCCATGGTTCATTATCTCAAATTAAAATTTCAAATAACTAGCGATATCACTTATTTCATTAAGAGTGTATATTATGTTCCTTTTATCGACATATACAATCATAATCGCAAAAATTTGAAACTTATTTTCTTTATAAATACGCAAGGGTATGGATGATTTTTTCCCAATCAAGTAGTCACTTAGACGGTTATACCACATCCATCTAGATTATTTCAATCCATAAATTGAGTGTTTTAATTTAATTGCAAATGCACTCTGTGGCTTAGAGTCACTTGCCTTGGCAATGAAAGGCCAGCAAGCACTTTCGTATATATATCTCTAAATCACGATCCCCATAGAGATATGATGTAACCACAGCTATAAGTTGCATTCTTAGTTCTTTGGAATTATAACATCTATTATGGGAGAGTACATATCCCCATAGTCAATTACAGGGCGTATTGAGAAACTTTGTACTTCAAGTATAGATTTGCATCTCAAGGCTTTATTTTTCTCAATGCGATTTCTGACAAAACTTTGTTTATGTCCTACAGGCTTTACACTAGGTGAGGTTAACACTACCAGACCAAACACCTGTCTTGTTATCAATGAATTTAGTTCTACCTGGATTGATTCTTTAGAATTAGGTCAATTTGCTCAATATTGACATTTCAATAGAGCGTGGTTCGATACTATCATCGATGTGTGTAGAAGATCTTTCCATCAACTCATATAAACTCACATTGTACATTGAGATTTCTTTATTTTCTGGAATCATATTAAACATCGGAGCGTCCTCCAGTAATGATTCATGGACATAAGTATAATTAGAGATAGTCTCATGAGAGTCATTATCTTCATTGATTATTAATTGAATTTGTGT
This sequence comes from Phtheirospermum japonicum, assembly GCA_014905375.1. Lineage (NCBI taxonomy): Eukaryota > Viridiplantae > Streptophyta > Magnoliopsida > Lamiales > Orobanchaceae > Phtheirospermum > Phtheirospermum japonicum. Next base: position 2,740,601 of record BMAC01000036.1, read on the forward strand.
CATACGTGCCCTCTTATTCCTTGGGCGAGTATTGATCGAACCAAGTGACCTCCCCCTTCTCCTTTTGGGAGTCACGACCTCAACCACACCTCAACTAAGTATGGTTGCAATGTCTTAATCTGTGACATTGTGCCTCTTATGGGGTCTTTAACCTTACAGACACATTTGCAGATGGTATATATATATGATCTCGTCACTTTAGAAATTGAGTCTTCTGTACTTTTAAGATCAATTGTTCACTTTACTTTACTTTCACGTTACATTGTGAAATGCGGGGATCATAATGAGATATAGTATGAAACTATTCCTATCGTTCCATTAGAAAATAATTTTTCTTATCTCCCCCTAACGACGGGAAGATTGTCTCATTTGAGTGACAAATTCGCTAATTTAGCGATAAAGAGATCGTTTGCCAAATGTTTCAAATAGCGGATGATTGTTGGAGATTCATATCCAACATAAATACTTAATCGTCTTTGAAAATCCATAAAACCGCGTTGTGGGGGTGCAATAGGCACATATACTGCTTAATCAAATATGCGTAGATATGAATTATCAGGCTTATATCCAGTTACCAACTGGTACGCAAAATATCTGGTTAGCAGGGGTTCATAACGAAAAAGTAAGAGTTGCGTGCAATATTGCATAATCCTGTGCAAAGACAAATGAGTGCGCATAAATATTTTCTTAATCACCATCTATATTCCTTTTGACGGTGTCTTATTTGAGACTTTATTGTATATGCACATTAGGGTACAAGATCCAGTACATCGATTTTTATTAAAATGCAATAGACATCAAGTACTTTTGATGTAAACTCTCTAGCATTATGAGTTTGGGTGTTTTATAAGGGTGGTGAGTCCTCAATCGTATTAAATGTGCTAAGAGATTTGCAAATACAACATTTTTATGGACAATACGTGCTGAAGCATCGACCAAAACTATAAAATATTTAAATGATCCGCATTTTGAATGGTCATGTCCACATGTATCACCAATTATCAATTATAAGAATCAAACATTATACTTTGTATCTTTAGCAAATGCAAGTCTCAATCATATAATTTTGCTAATGAACAAGTTATAAAAAACGAGTGATGTATCTTTGAGATATGAATGTAAGTAGTGCTCTTAGTACTTTAGAATGCACTAGCTATAATTGAACAACATTAGTTCGATACTATACTTTGCATCAAATTTCTATCTCATTTTGTGTTACACTCAAAATGAAAGATGTCCATGTTAATTTCTTATACTATGGACCATCATATCACGACGACCAAATAATCCATGTCAGTCATATCAAGACTTGAATGAGTCAATGTCCAAAAGTTCTTTGTTGGTCATATCTTATGATTCAATAATCAAAAAATAATAAAGTAAAATTACTAGATTGACTCTAAAACGTGCTTTCTTCCACATAAATTAAAGGCATAGTTCCATTCTTATAATTTATTTTTTAATGATAATCATCAATATGAATATCATCAAACTTAATAAGGTCCGTTCGCTCTTGGTCCATAATGAGCTTTAATGACTTTAATCAATATGCCACCAGGCCTCAAGACTTTGTCACATATAAATATCAATTAAGTGAATAATTATCTATTCCTCGACAAATTCTCACATTCCTCCCGAGATGAATGAAATACTTTGCATTCTAATATTTTACATTATTTACTAGATATGTTACATTATATCTAATAATTTTCTCATGAACCTTGTATGTGAATGTGTGGTAAATAAACTCAAGTACATCCAATGCTTTAGAGTGAATTTAACTCAAAATAAATTTTAAGACCAAATACAATAGTCTAATGTGAATGATTGATTATACTTTCATCAATCAAAATAGAGGATATAAATTGACTAAGAAAGGTTATATGGGGAACCTCCATGACTTCTACCATGACCAATAAATATCACGAACTCTTACATATCTTACCTTGTGGTTCATTCTTCCCACATAGGTAGGGATATCCAATAAATATCACGAACTCTTTACTTGTCTCACCTTGTGGTTCATTCTTCCCACATAGGTAGGGATCAACATGTCTCTTCCCCTTTACATTGAGGTTATTTTTACTATTCAAATCGATCATGGTTAGCCTGAAGAAATTTCTTTATCCAGAAATCTAACATTGGTATTATGAATAATACTGTCATGTCTTTTAATGGCTCGCTATCATAATTAATATTATACAAGTGCATCAGTATGTTTGCTCAAGTGGAAAAAAAATAGAGTGAGATCGTAACTCTCAATTTATTATTTTCATTTAAAGTGACTTTCTTTTTCACATATGCTAAGACGTATTATTAGTCACAACATATCAAAGTCATTAACCCTTTTTAGCAAGCAAATAAAATTATTTTCACTAAATTCTTAGGCTTGTAAATAGTGTTTCATAAAATTCTCAAAATATTCATTTAGAGTACATCCCAAAATTTATTGAGATTTTGAAACTACATATACTTCCAATATAAGATTTGGGGTCAATATGAATTCTCAAATTCATAAGAGAATTTACTTTGACTAAGTTTGACGATTATTTTTTAATTAGGGGTTTGGTGGATGATATTATAGTGGAATTGTAGTTCTTCTAGTTTCCACATCAAACCAATGATGGTAGTACCCAATTTCTTTTGAGTATATTAAATTGTATTTAGATTGAGTTAGTTCAATCAATTTCTTTAGATAATGAATTTGAAGTATGTCACAATCTTTCTTTGATATCATGTGAATATACTTTATCACAAGACTTATTTATACAATTCTTTATCATTCATGAACTTTCATTATCATGAAAATATGTAAGTGTACAATCAATAATGCATATATTGAAAGTAGCTTATAAAATCAACTTGAAGAGAATTACCAACATACATGAATCTATCAATTCATCGAAATTCATGATCAACATACATGAAATCTATCAATTCATTGAAATTCATGATTAACTAAACATATTGGTAAAATCATGATCAATCTCTCATCTAATCATGTAAATAAATTTATGTGCGACTTCTAAATAAGAAATTATCTAAAAGCATAAGTGATAATATATTATGTACTCTATGAATATCATTAATGTATTGCAAAATATCATATTTGTCAATATTGTACATAATATCATGTGCATATAATCATAGGTAACATATATACATATACATGCTTTGTATAAGAATGCCCAATAATACATATAAACAAATATTTATTAGTCGAATTTAATAAATAATAGGGTAATTCGAGTTACCTTGGAGGAAAGTCACGATTCTTTCCTAATTTTATTTTTTTAATAGGTTTGTCCGCTTTATGATGACATAAATATTCAAACCCGATCTCCACCGTTCATATTTAACCAATATTTCTTGTAAATATCATATCCAAAATACATCTTCATCCAACGGTAATATTGTGCGTAATTTAATTTTTAAAAGAAGCTGGGCGGACGGGAAACAAATCAGCTCGGTTCAGAATTCATTATCGTATTCTTCAGATCTCATTTTCGAATTTTCACCGTCCATATTAAACTTGTATATGTTTGAAATAATATATGCAAATTTTGGCTTGATCCAACGGTTTGATTGTGAGAAATCTTATTTTGAGAAACTCTGCATAGGAAATTTCGAAAGCAGAATCTGCTTTGTTCGGAAATTTATATATATTTTACTGTCCATATCCGGTTCATCCTTCAGAACCCTATCACACCCCGGATATGATGAAATATGATGAATTGAGACAGTATCTTGTAAATACGTAATTATCTTGAATATATTAACCAGTTCTTTATTTTCCGATCGCTTGGAAGGGACAAAAGAAAGATCTTGTTATTTCTTCAACAATTTATCGTAACTCCGAATACAATCTCCACCGTTCAAAATGTAATTTAAAAGGTATGGAAGGTTTTGTAGAAATTTGAACTCGATCCAATAGTTGAAACTCGAGAAACCGATTTCTCAAACATACAATGCAATTAGATTTTCGCCGTACGAAAATTGTATAATTGTTGCTTTGGTTATGGAGGCTTATTCTCGATCATTAGGTTAGAGTTTCGTGCTGATAACCTTTCATCAATTACATGTTTACATAATACATAAGATAATATATACCTATCCCTCATCAGTTACTTGTTGATGAAAGCACACTAATTGTGTTTTTCCTTCAACATAATATTATTTGTTTTATTTTAGGAAGATCTTTTTTCATAATAAATAATTTTTATATACAAATCGGTTTGTTCTAATTACAGTATGTCTTGTTTTCATAATAAAAAGATTTCAAGTATTGTTAATCGGGAGTCCCGAAATTACTTGTGAGGTATAGCAAAATATTATAAACTTGACGGGAAGACGGTAAAAAATTGAGTTTGTAAAAATGTAAACATATAACACTCACGTGTCACATGTGAACATGTGATAAAAAAAAATATAAAATCCAAAAGACACTGATAATTCTATTAAAAAATGTTATATATCTAACATGTAGTATATGTAATATTATTATATTACTTTTGTTTCATTTTTTTCTTTTTCGTAAGACACTACCTTGTTTAGGTAGATATATAATATTTGTATCAATTCATTATATTGGGATTGGATAAGGATATTTAGAATATATTTAATATTTATTTTCTATGCGTAATAAATTCTTTTTTTGGCGTAACAGTAATTTTTCACATACATTTTTAAAGTTATTCTCATTGTATTATATTAGTATTGAATAAGGAAATTTAAGTTTATATTTTTTATATTCATTTCTCTTTTGTAATAATTTTATATAACTCATATTTTTTTTAAATAGAATATTTGAAATTGTAAACATAAAATTATTTCAACTTTTATTTTAAATAAATATTAGTTCAACTTATATGGATTTTTTTTTCTAATTAAATATAATATTTATATTTTTTTATTAGGATAATAAAAGTAAGATATTGAATAGACAAAATATGATAAAGAAAATATTGAATTAGGTAACAAGTAATAAAAGAAAAATATTGAATTAGTAAAAATATAATAATAAAAAATATTAAATTAGATAAAATATAATAAATAAATAAATAAAATAGATATTAGGTTCGGATGATGAAGCACCAGACACACAGAATATGGGGATTTTGTATTAATATATAGAAAAGATAGAGTATTATGTATAATAACTACTTAAATACTTGAAAATAAAATTAATTTAAGAATCATACTATCTTAAATGTTGAATTTAATACTTCGATTAAAATTTATTTTAATTCAAAAAAATTAATATCCACAAGTAATTTATTAATATATATTTATCAACTAGTTTAACATTCGCATATTACGCGACATTTGAAAAATAGTAACATTTATTGAAAATATTAAGAGAATAATATTAAAAATGGTAGACACAAATCGTAACATATTATTTTTATTTACAGGAAGATTATTCTTGACAATAAATATTTATTACACACAGATCAGAGCATTATTTGTTTTAATTATAGTAAGACTGGTTTTGACAATAAAGAATTTTTAAGTATTATTAACCGATAGTCATGAAATTAGTTGTAAAATATAGCAAAATACCCTGAACTTGAAAGGAAACTCGTAGAAAATTGAGTTTGTAAACATGTAAAACATACAACACCCACATGTCGTATATGAATATGTGATATAAAAAATTAAAATTTACAAGGTACTGATAATTCTATTAAAAACGTTGTATATCTAACTTGTAATATATGTAATATTATTTTATTTCTTTTTTTCTTCTGCTTAAGACATTAATTTATAATAATTTATTATTATTTTGTTGTTGTTTCTTTTTTTTCTCTTTTTTGGCGCAACGACAGTTTTTCATATAAATTTTTAATGTTATTCTCAATGCATTATTAGGATTAGATAACCGAATTTAAGTATATATTTATTCTATTTATTTCTCTTTTGTAATAATTCTATATAACTCGTATTTTCTTAAATTATATATTTAAAGTTTTAAAATAAAATTAGTTCAACTTTTATTATAAATAAAAATTAATTCAACTTATATAGATTTCTTCTAATTAAATTATATAGTAAAATAAAAATATTAAATTAGGTAAAAATATATAAAATAAAAATATTAAATTATGTAGATATTAGGTTCAGTAATACTGATGCACCATAAGTTTTGCGAAGCTAACAAAGTGTGGAAAACAACCATATAGGATGAGATAATTTTTCATTAATATATAGAAGAGATTATCGCGAATTCACCGATCTCTTATTTAATTGAATATATTTGCATGTTTTGATAATTATCTAGCACAACTAATTTGATATCAAATTTTTTATATTTTCATAAACTTTGAAAAATGATAGTACAAGTTTTTAATCATTTTTTAATGTGAGTTAAAATGCATCCGCCGAATACCTAACCCTTAAAAGCTGGCGAAATCTCTCATATCTATCTATATATATATATATATATAAAAAGGCTAGCGTTTCTAAAAATATTTCTCAAAATTTTCCCGCCCATTTTACTTACTATTTGTAGTATACATATATATTATTTATATAATTATTTATGTAAATATTCTTTTGGAGATTATAATTTATGTAAAGAAAATATTAAATATATAGAAGAATTATGTATAATAATAAATAAAATCTGAGAAAATAAAAATAAGATAATTTTTTTCTGAAGAAAGTATAAAATATAAAAGATTATCTAAAATAAATATATAAGTATGTAAATAATTAGTTAGTAAATTTAAAAAATCCAAAAAAGCAAAATTAAAATATAATATTTTTTAAAATGTTTTAAATAAAATTAAAAATATTAATAAAATTATATAGATAAAAATATAAGAACTTATAATTAAACTATAAATATTTATTTAATAAATATGAAACACAATCGAAAATTCAATAATCAAATAAAATTAATGAGAAAATTCATAAAATAAGTTAAATTAACTCAAAAAAAATCATAACTAGATTCTATAAAATTATTTAATAAATATGTCAAATGATATCAAATAAATTTATTATTATTATAAATAAATTATAATAACTTATAATTCAATTACAAATAGTCATTTAATAAATACAAAAAAATAGAAAATAAACCAAAAAGTTACTAATATTATAAATTTAAATATAAATTCATATATACAAAAAAAAGTACCATTAAATTATAGAAATAACTAAATATAAAAATAAAATAATCAAAAATTACAAGAAATATAATAGAATATACACAAAATTGGGAATAAAATAAAATGAATAACAAAAATATAAAAATTTATAATTTGATTTTAAAAAATTATTTAATAATTTTGTTAACCAAAAAATAAAAAAATAGATAGTATGAGTACAATTAGAAAATTGATGCAACGAAGACAAATGAAATTTATAATCAGACTAGGTGATACAAGGACAAACCTAATAGCGTCATATTTTCAACTTTCTATATGTGACTCGAGTAAAACCCGGATGACCCAAACTTTGACCCTAAACGTGTCACAAACTTGACAATGACACTTTTTTTTTTCTTTTTTTTTTTCGTTTTCCTAAAAAAAAATTAAAGAATTATATTATGAATATAAGTGAAAGACAAATAACTTTATATAATTATTTGAATAAAATTTGAAATCAAAATTATGTGCGGGTAAAAAGAAAAGATTATATAATCGCATAATATAAAGAATTAAATACATTATTTTAAAAATTTTAACTAAATAATTATCTATGAGCGTTTGTATATTAAAAGTTTGTGACTAATTACTATGACTTTAAGTATTCAATGTTAGAAATCTACACATAAATGATTTATTACTCTTGGTTATATAATTACTTTCGTATAAACTGAAATCTATATATAAATTTTAATTTATTATCGGGTTCATCGACTGACTCGATGACTTGGTGGTTAATTATTCAGTGACTATCTCGAATCAATTACCGGGCTGATTTAAAAAAAATAACTATAGTAAAATAAAATACAAAGGCCCTCAATTAAAATTCTAATACGATGCCTCATTTATTTGGTATTTCTTTTTTTTATTTTTGTAGTATTCTTTATATTTTTACAATATTTATATTTTTTTCTGGATTTAGGGGATGACTTTTTATAATATAACATTAATTAAATATATTACATTCTGTTTTAAAATATTGTAAGATTTATTTTATTATATTTGATAACTTCTCGATATTTGTTATTATTTTATTATCAACTTTCAATAGATAAAAAATTATTTAAAATTAACTTTTATATATTTATTTAATTTACTTTATCAATATTGCCAACTTATTCTTTCAATGTCTTTAAAATAAATATTTAGAAATTAATGATAATTTTATTAAATTTTTGTCTGATTTCAAATTAATTTCATATTTTTTTTTATTATTATTATATTATATTATAATATTTATATTTATATCTTATTTCATTTTAGAAAATATTAAGAATCATTTATAATTAAAATATATATGTTATATTTATTTAACTAAATTCATATTTTTCTGATTATTTTATTATTTAAAGCATTTTATGTGTGTTTTGTTACTTTTAGGATTTAGTAAATGATTATTCAGGATTTAAATTATTTTTAATTTATTCTATAGAATTATTGTGATTTATTTTATATTATTTAAACTATTACTATCTTCATATTTATATGTTTTTAATTTATTTGATAAGTATTTGTATATAGAATATATTTCTTATATATATTTAACATATTTCATATTATTTTATGATTTATTTTATTATTTTATAATATTCCTTTTTTTTTTCTTATTATTAAATAATTATTTAAAATTCATAATATTTTACTCCAATTTTAAAATAGTATAGGATTTATTTTATATTATTTATAATATGTATGATTTTTGTGACTTTTTTAATTTTATTTAATTAATATATATATATATATTTGTAATCTAAATATAACTTTTTGTATTTATTTAGTTGATTTTATATTTATTTTTTCAAATTTATATTACAAGTATTATATTTTTATTGGTTAAAGGTTTATTTAATAATTATATAATTACGTTGATATAAATTATATTTAAAATAAAACGTACAACAAAGTACGACTAAAGTATAACTAGATTATTCAGTTGTACTTAAGTTGTATTCAAACAAATTGGTCTGATTGAATTATGACATAATCTAATGATAAGCTTTCGTGTACATGTTGACAAACAAGTACAAAGGATATCGAAAATTAGAAAAGGCTAAATTTATTATAAGATCTCAACTTGTCTTCGATACAAAGACTAAACAAGAAGATGGATTCAATGATTTGTAATAAAAGTGACTAATATGATTGTTTGCGACTAACTAAATGAGAGAGTTTGAAACTATTGTCATATGAGTTAAACTATAATTTGACATATAATGTAGTATGCAAAAAGTTGTTTCATAATAAATAAATGTGAAGTTATTTACATTTAATTTGTTTTAGGGCGCGGATATAGGCACTCCGTCTATTAATGAGTTCACCTCAATAAGAAAAAATCAACAAAAATGCAAAAATTATGCACCACCACC
>BMAC01000036.1:2765335-2778040 GCA_014905375.1 Phtheirospermum japonicum
AAATTAAAACACAACAAGAAATAAGATTAAAATAACAATTACAGTAATTTGATATTACATATGTGATCACATTCGTAATGGAGGATTTCCAATGAGATTGTGGTATGACAAATGCAATTTAAATAATTTTTATTGAATACCCAATCCATCGAATCGAATAAAGGTTCTCCATGTTTTAGATATGCAGTTGTAAACTCAGCATCGCCTGCCACGTCGTTTCAAAACCGTACTAGCCATTCTGGCGCTTGCACTTTGTTGGTCTCATGATCCCAAGTTCAATGCTCGTTCCCCAACACATATGAAAATGCATGTATCGTTTTTCTAGAAGTTGAACTCGAGTTGTTATGTCGTCCATTGTGAAGGCTTTCCGAACGCAACATTGACTTTGTCCAACAAGATCCACGTGATATTGTTGCGTAATCCTCTTTTGGGATCGTAGACACCATTGAGATTACTCTCACGGAGGTCGTCAACAAGCTTAGTATTCATATGGATGCTTCACTCGGTTAAATTCGTATCGTAGAAAAAGAAATCTTCTTCAAAATCAAAATATGGTACATTGTTAGGCTGATTGGAACTCATTTCTTCTTTTTGTTATGGGAACACTTAAATGGTGGAGAAAACCAAAGGTGTAAGTGAATTATTTTTTAAAAATGTAGTCCCATATTCCAAATTTATAGATGAGTTACAATTTCACAAGACAATTGTATTCAATGTGTAGTCTTTGTCACAGCTAAAGATGAAAACATAATGATTAAGGTGTAGTCTTGTCACAAAGAAAGTTGAAAAACGTATGGAATATTGTCAGGTATTATCACAACAAAAGTTGAAAACCTATTGATACATGTGTAGTCTTGTCACAATAAGGTTGGATAAACATTGAATAAATAATTTTATTAAATAAAGAAAAAATAAAATATTACACATTTGGTTAAATAAAAAACTAGAGGACATGACAAATTCAAACATTACAAATTAAACATAGTACATAGTTGCACACTCAAACCAAGGTCATCCCGATCCCATTTTATTACACATTTGAGTCCTAATACACTGAGAATGCATCAATTCCATCTTCTTCCACAATGGTGGCACGTTATACAAATAATATCTTCGTGATACATCATCACCGTATTCCTTTATTTAAGACAAACCCCTTCTATGTCGCGAACAATATATTTTGCAACAATGTGAAGGAAACAATGCCAGGAGTTATAACTCTCTGAATCAACAACTACGTAAGCTAGTGGCAAGACTTGTTGGTTTGGGTCAACTGTAACTGCCATCAACAACGTGTGCCTGTACTTTCCAACCAGAAAGGTTCCATCAACACTGATCACCTTGTGACAATGTCTAAAAGCCTCGATACATGGTCGAAATGCCCAAAATATAAATCTTAACATATGCACACCGGGTATTCCAGAGGATTTGTGCATCCACTCGACCAGTGTCCCTGGTTGTACGTCTGCAAGGCCTCCATGTATTTTGGTAAATATTGGACTGACTGCTCCCACGTCCCATACACATTTTCACGAGCCCGCCGCAAACCTTGCCATGCCTTGTGATATGGCACTTCTTAACCATATTCTTGTTCGACAGCCTTCTGGACATGCGAAGCACCGTATAACGGATCTTACTCGACGTGAGTGGTAATGAGCATATCAGTCATGTTTTTACATAAATTGGGGTGATCATGACGTGTAAAAGATGCAAGACATTTGTGCGCAGAACTCAATATTGTGATTACCAAAGCACCACTTCGTTTACGAAAACTAGCACGGAGACACCATCCGCATTCGGGTAATTCGTTGATTACTGAATTCAGAATATCTACATGATCTTCCCCAAGTGATTTTGACAAACAAACAACTTTTCAAACCGTTGGATTGCTCTGTACCACTTTATACGCACACTTGGCGATGCACACAGAGTAATATTTGACAGCCCACATCAAATGTCTTTTATCTCTGAATACAGCACTCCTTCGTCTTTATCGTAGTAGTAGTCCTGTTGGGGGACATCAATAGAATCAATAGGAATGTCTTCGTATACATGATCGAAAAATGGTATGTTCTTGTAGAGTGTCGATCCTCTATCCACTCGTTTATGGGTTGTAGGGGCACATTCATCTACGGTAGGTTCAAAAGGATCTTCATTTGGTATGCTACCCCCCAGTTGAAAGAATTCCTCGTCAGTTTCATCACCATCATCTAGTTCATCTAAACTATTTTCAGAATCACTTCCTTCATCTGGTCCGAAGCAATCGGCGGGGTAGTTCGGGATCACCGGTGAGGGAGGGGGATGATACTCGGTGGAATCTACATTTGCATATCCACCCTCGTCTCATAAAATTGATTCATACATGTCATATTCATTGCTGGAAGACATATTCGCCATATGTGCGCTTACTTTTAAAAAATAAAAATTTCCCAATAATAATTTCAAATGTTCGTAAATAATTAACAACTAAACACAAAACATCGATAAATTCGGTATTATTAAATAATTAACATATAAATTAATATTTTTACAAAATTAATAATTTTCATAAACGGTGGAAAATTAATTTTAATAAATAATTAACAACTAAATAAGAACCGAATAAATTTAAATTTTAAAATAATTAAGAATTTCTAAAAAAAAAATCAAATCTTCAAATAATTAATAAGTTCATATATATTCAAATTTTTACATAATTAAGAATTTCTCAAAAAATAAATAAATTCAAATATTCAAATAATTAATAATTTCATATATATTCAAGTTTTCACATAATTAAGAATTTCTCACAAAATAAATAAATTCACATATTCACATAACTAGTAATTACATATAGATTTAAATTTCACATAATTAATAATTTCTCACAAAATAAACAAATTCACATATTCCCATAATTAATAATTTCATCACAAACAAATAAATTCAAATATTCACATTATTAATAATTTCATCAAATAAATCAAATAAAATTTCATAAATTTTCGCAATTCAAATTCAAAAACATATGAATTCAATATATACAAAGAAATTAAATATAAATGCAATTAATTAAAATTGAAGGTAACAGTAGAATTAACAACTAAAAATAAATTAACATTAGGAAATTACATTTTTCTTCTTCTTTGTTTTGATGTTTCTCCTTCGCTCCCGTTGCGCTTTTTTTTTTTTTTTTTGAACTAGTAAGGGTGTGTGTTGTTTTTGTGTGTGGCGTGTTTATATTAGGTTTGCAACTGGCCAAATTCTTTTCTTTGGCAAAAAATCACGGGACGCCCTTGGCAGTGGCGTCACACCCGTCACATATATATATATATATATATATATATATATATATATATATATATATATATTGGAAAAATCACCCGGGATGCTTTTTCTAGTGGCGTCCCGCCCCTCAATTTTTTTTTTTTTCAATTGAGCCCTAAATTGACATTTTTTTGACAAAAAAGTGCGGGATGTCCTTCTGAGTGGCGTTCCGATATTTTTTATTTTTTTATTTAAATAAATCAATAGGCGGTACGCGCCTAGTGCTTCCAAATCCATATTTTCAATAATTTTTTAAAATGTATTATTTTATCAAGTTTGAATTAAAAATACTATTTATTTAACCCAACCCATGTATTATGTCCCCCCAAAAAAACATAAAATAAAACACATGTAGTTATGAAATCCAAATTAAATTTGCTCAAATAAGCACTGACCAACAACCACTGTCAAATGTAAGTGAAATGTCATTAATTCGCCCGTTGAGAGCGCGTGGGCACCAAACAATATAGCGCACGCAAAGTCACGTGGAAACAATCACGCTTTTTTGGTCGTGGGCCCCAGCTGGAAAGCAGAGATTAACCACAATTATTATTCTTCCCACTAACTCAGCCAATCATTGTGCGACAACTGTAAAGGTCGTAGACTTAGTTTTGCGGTCGTGAATGCACTGTAGCATTTCTCAGAGCAATTATTTTATGTCAAAATGCAACTTTAGTCTATAAATACCGCTCCATTTTTCTCAAAACCGTTTATTACAAATTTCAGATTTTCTCATTCTCTCTCTAGAAACGCTTTTCTCTCTTCCTCTCTCTCCAATAAATTTCCGGCTTTCATCATCGTCCACCCCTAGCTGAAACCCTAGATAGATATTATATACCCGCCGATCAAAATTTGCAATTCCACATGAAATCAAAACCCTCGTGATCGATTCAATTCGAAAACCCTAATCCATTTCCGTCAGTCCAACCCCAGTTCAAATTCGTTTTAATTTCGCCTAGATCTGACTCAAACTTCCCTAAATTTCGTCATCTTAGAATTCTTTTGACCCCAATTGTCCGAATCCGATTCAGTCACAGCGCGTACGGGCGAAATGGGTAGGGTTTACAAGGAGACATCGAAACCCTCTTCGTCGTCGGAATTGACGACGTCAACATCGATAACGGAGACCGTCAACGGATCTCACGAATTCAAGATCACGGGGTATTCGTTGTCGAAGGGAATCGGGATCGGGAAATACATAGCATCAGATACGTTTATGGTTGGTGGGTACACGTGGGCGATTTATTTCTATCCCGATGGGAAGAGCGTGGAGGATAATGCAACCTACGTTTCTCTTTTTATCGCGTTAGCAAGTGAAGGCACGGATGTGAGGGCGCTTTTTGAGCTAACTCTTTTGGATCAGAGTGGAAGGGAGAGGCACAAGGTTCATACCCATTTCGGCCGGGCTTTGGAGAGTGGGCCCTACACTCTTAAATACCGAGGCAGCATGTGGTATGTTTTCTCTTCCTTTCTTTGTTTGTGACTTTTCCTGTTGAATTGAAGTTTTTGTGTTTGCGGATTGTTTTTATTGTGTCTGAGCCCAGTATACGAAGTTTCATTGTTTTATTTTAGGGTATTGATGTTGAATTGTCCATTATCTTGATGTTTGCTTATTTGTAGATTTCAATTTGTCAATGGTTGCAGGGGATACAAACGTTTTTTTAAAAGAACTACTTTGGAAACTTCTGACTACTTGAAAGATGATTGCCTTCAAGTTCATTGTTGCGTTGGGGTTGTTAGGTCTCACACAGAGGGACCTAAGATTTATACAATAACATTATCTCCATCAGATATTGGTCAACACTTTGGGAGGCTGCTGGAAAGTGGAAAAGGAACTGATGTGAACTTTGAAATTGATGATGAAACCTTTTCGGCTCACAAATTAGTACTTGCGGCTCGTTCACCCGTATTTAGAGCTCAGTTATATGGGCCAATGAAGGATCAAAACACAAGGTGTATAAAAGTGGAAGACATGGAGGCTCCAGTTTTTAAGGTCTTTTGCAGCTCCCTCTTCCAACCCACGGCTCTTAGTTTTGTTCGTAATGGCGTGTTTGTGTATTCTTGTACATTTCATCATAATTCACAATTTTTAGGAATCTAATTTTTACTAAATAACAATTAAGTACAATTCTCTCTCTCTCTCTCTCTCTCTCTCCTGCTTTAATTCCAAAACACATATATGTAGAACGTTAATAATCTCAACTGGTGGATGCTTGAGGATGGCATTTCTATACGGTTGGCATTTTCTTTGCCTGCTATAACATTGAAATTCGTAAAAAACCAACATCTGAGCTGAGTGACTTTTATTTTCTTATGTATATTTATTGGTACCTGTTCTCCCTATGATCTTTATATTAGTTGTATAATATGAAAGCAATGATTAAGGACACGAGCTTGTAATCATCACTATAATTGTCATTGTTTTGTGGTGCAAATGGCAAAATGGGGTGCCAGTAGTTTCAAAAAAGATATGAATATTACTTTTATCGTGTAAATGTTTGTCAAAATTGATGTGTCCAATAATGAAAGTAGTCTGCCTGTTACTTGTCTAAGAACTTTGTTTGATGTAAAACGAAGTTGGTCATGGTTATGTATGTTCAAATCCTCGCTTTGTCCCTTTTTGTTGTTTGAGAGAATGGTTGGACTACTGATAACACTTCGCCTTCTCTTTCCAAGTTTCAATTACTGCATTGAGTTAATATTAATGTTAGATTGCTTTGTACATGGAGAACTTGACATTTTGGTTTTTTTTAATATTATATTTTTCTTAATTCTGTTTTATGTACGTTGCAGGCCCTACTTCATTTTATATACTGGGATACACTACCTGATATGGAAGAGCTTACTGGATTAAACTCGAAATGGGCTTCAACTTTGATGTCCCAACATCTACTTGCCGCCGCTGATCGATATGGTTTAGATAGGCTTAGATTGCTTTGTGAGGCTAACCTTTGTGAAGATGTTGCCATCAATACTGTTGCAACTACACTAGCTCTGGCAGAACAGCACCACTGTTTCCAGTTGAAAGCTGTCTGTCTCAAATTTGTGGCATCGCCTGAAAATCTTAGAGGTATATCTTACGTATGCATTTGCGTTTACCTCTCAACTTTCTGGAGATAAAAAAAAAAAGAAAAAGGCATGCAGTAATTTGTTTAGATGTTTACAAATAGTAATTAAATGTGATTGATGGTTGGAAAAGTAACATGGTGAAAATATTGAAACTGTAATAATGATAGCTGATATGTGCATTTGCTTTTTCCTCTCAACTTTCTAGAGAAGAAAAAAAAAGAAAAGTGCACGCAGTAATTTGTTTAGATGTTTAAAAAAAGTAATTAAATGTGATTGATGGTTGAAAAAATAACATAGTGAAAAATATTGAAACTGTAATAATGATAGCTGATATGTGGCATTTGCTTTTAACTTCTCAACTTTCTAGAGAAGAAAAAAAAGAAAAGTGCACGCAGTAATTTGTTTAGATGTTTAAAAAAAGTAATTAAATGTGATTGATGGTTGGAAAAATAACATAGTGAAAATATTGAAACTGTAATAATAATAGCTGAAATGTGCATTTGCTTTTACATCTCAACTTTCTGGAGAAGAAAAAATAATTAAAACGCACGCAGTAATTTGTTTAGATGTTTAAAAATAGTAATTAAATGTGATTGATGGTTGGAAAAATAACTTAGTAAAAATATTGAAACTGTAATAATGATAGCTGATATGTGATGTTATGTTGAGTATAATTGTAATTAAATGTGATTTATGAATAGTGTGATTTTTCAAAGACGTGAAATTAAAATCCGCTAAACGAAGGTTTTTGTAATTGTTTACTTTCTTTTGTTAAAAACCAAACATAGCATTAGGGTATGTTTGTTTGAGGATTTTTTAGGTTTTGAAAGTCCTGGGACTTAAAATTGAAAGTCCAAATGAGTAATAAAATTCTTCTTTGTTTGGGGTTTTAAAATGTCACGCCTTTTTTTATACTCAAAATCTCAAAATAGCCATAATTTTTCTGTGTATTATCTATTTAAAAATTCAATAGTTTAATAGGTGGTTTGGAATTAGGATTTTGAAAAACCTAGTTTTTTTAACGTGATCTCGAGTAGGTTTAATATTAAGTATTTTATTTTATGCTTTTAGGTTTTTTTATTAATATTATGTAACTCGAGTCGATCTCGAGTAGCTCACGATCTCGGCTCGATTAACCTCGAGTTGATTTTTGAGCTTTTTTCGAATCGATCTCGAGTAGCTCACGAGCCGGCTCGGCTCAATTATACCCCTACCTGGAACAAACATAGCCTAAAATTTTCTCAATTATAGTAGAGTCCTAGAACTCTGTTTATTGTCACTTACCGATTGAGGTTCCTTTAATGCAGCTGTTATGCAGACGGATGGGTTTGAATACTTGAAAGAAAGCTGTCCTCATGTTCTGACTGAGTTGTTGGAGTACGTCGCGAGGATCACCGAACATTCCATAGCTGTTGGCAAGCAAGGAACTGAAGGTATTTTAGACGGAACTGATGTCAATGGTCGACGTGTGAAACAGAGACTGTAGTGTAAGTTGCTAGGGATTGGTTGGTAACTTGGAAGGGAAAGATAATAGCTAAGATTCTTTTCTAGGGCTATTGAAAAAAACAATTTTTGGGCTGTAGCGTCAGTTTGATGCGCCTGTAAATGTTGTTGTAGCCATTTGTGCCTTTGTTTTCCGTGTGATCTAAAAGGTGGGTCGATCTTTATAGAGCCTGCTCATTTGCTCATATGTGTTGTAAGTAATGTGTATGGTTTAAATGATTGTTTAAATGATTTTGAGGGTAACGAGACATGTAATGAAGCCTGAATTTTATTTGCGATTGAGGTCACAATTTTATGTTTTCGGTTTTTGTTTGTTTTCTTTTTTTTTTTTGTTGTGGTGTGCACAGTTGTAATGCAATCAGTCAGATTGTTTTCTCAATGGAGAGAGCCCATCATTTGGGTGCACCTACGAGTGTCATTTCCTGTAAACTTGAATGTCAAGAACATTTATGCAGGTGTCGAGATATTTGAGGTTTTTGATGAAAAACAAGTGAAAAGTGGTAAGTTGTATTTTTATTATATTGTATTAGTTGCAGAAATTAAACGTAAATATAAATAAAAGTAGAATAATGAAAGTTAAATTACGTCAGAAATTGTCGGGTGAGATTTGAGATTCGTAATTCTAATATGAACGGGTATTGAGATTTCCGATTAAATTCGGAATTTTGAATCTTAATACAAACATGCCTATACTATAGTAACAAACACCATGATCATTGTTTAATCAGATGAAGCAACATTTGAATTATGCCTACTTTAATAAAATTATTTTAGGCTCGATGGATTGGAGTTAAGAATTTCAAATCCATAGCCAGCTGATTGAATTAGTAAAAATCAACCTAACTACGTTAATTTTTTTACTTTTTCCAAAATGTGTTTCAGAGCGATTGAGAATTGTAGATGCTGCAGACAAACTTTACTGGAAAAAGGGCTTGATTTTGACAGATATTATGTCTGAATAACCAAGTTCATCCCACAAGCAAGTGATGTTTATTGAACATGAGGTTTATTGAATCACACAGTCACTGCGGATTAAAAGTACTATTCAATCACAGACTGTAACAACCCAGTCACTTAACATACTTAACAAACCAATCGAGCATATCTTGGTGAGATTCTTCAGCAGATTTCACGGCCTTCTCATCGTCCAATTTATACCTTACCGACCACCCATGGGCAACACCAGGAAAGATTTTCACAAAGCTAGCAACCTACATTACGAAAACACACAACAAACGAATTACAATAATGTCCGGTTACAAATACCCCATTGGATTTTGTGTTTGTTTTGCAAATTAACACATCAATAGGTTCAATTTTGTATGACAACTCTCTCTCTCTCTGTTTGTTCTTTTTCTTTTTTTTTTGGCAATTAGACTAAAATCCAAAAGTAACTGGTTTATGCACCATCACGTGTTCTTGAAAAGGAGTTAAAACTAGGATCATGATTTAAGCACGTACCTCAGGTTTCGATGATAGAATCTCCTCAAACTTTTTAACAAGCTCTGGGGGTGACAGTTTGTCGATCTCAGCTCCCAAAATAGCTAGTGGTGCCTTAATATCTGTGTTGCCAAGAAAAAAAAAAACTTACAAAATTCCAAAATCAACCTCAGATGTGTCGCCTAATTATCGTTTGAATTTATACCCCCTAAATTATCTTAACAATTTAGATTATTTATTTATTAATTTATTTGCAATTATGTCAAACCAGGACGGTAGTATTTGTAATTGTCCTTTAAAATATACAAAAAAACTTGCAAAATAACAAGATTTACTCTGTAAATATATTGACATACCCTTGATATCATCCACAGTAACGAATGACGGATGCAATAAAACTCCAGCTTCAATAAGACCAGACTTGTTTAGTTCCACAACCACCTTGGCTGGTGCAAAAAGTCAAGGTCAGAGTTTATTTTAAATTTTTAAAAAAAAAGAAAAAAAAGTAACAGTTGAATCGCAGAATATCATGCCAAAAATAAATCAAAACACAAATCGGATGTTGACTGTAAAACTGAAAAAATTTACCGCCATAGCAAAATCCAGCTGCGCCAATTGCAGATATGCCCTTACTTTTCAGAGCTTCAATAACAGGTTTTGCATCTTCAAACGCTTTGGCCTAACAGGGGACAGTAAGAACAACAAGTCTTACACATGATTTCTCTAGAGACGAAAATGGAGAAATATACTTCAATGCATAAATAAAGACGTTTATTAAGTCAGCAGTAAGAAAAGATCACAAATATGATTATTCAAACTAGAAGGAGCAGTCTTTTTACAGAAAAACAGAGAGAAAATGGTTTATTACAAAAACTAAAACCCGATGTTTAGTCTAATTACAAATATACTCGGTTATTTTTCAAAATTACAAATACCCCCTTAACATTTGTTAGGTACTTACAAACCTCAAGGGGGTATTTAGTATTTATAACACTTTAAGGTGGTTTTTGTAATTAGGGTAAACGTCGGGAGTAATTTTTGTAATTATTATCCCAATGAGAAACTATAGCGAGAAACAGAATTTGAAACGCTTTCAAGAATCCAAGTATAATAACTAACCATTGAAGTTAAAAAAAAAAAAGACTTTATCTATATATGATGAAAGTGGACTAGGTGAGTAAGTTACAAACTGGTTCGTGAAGTGATTTCCACAATAGAAGAGGCTTATCTTCGATGGCAGGGTCGAATGGGTCACCATAGAAGAAATCCGGAACAACCACATAAAACCCAGCGGCTGCGATTTTGTCGGCTATTTTCCTAAATTAAAAATTAAAAAAGTCATCAGTCTGAAGAAAATTACAAGCCAAAAGAAAGCTAATGTCAAGGTAAGTTGATGTGATTCTGGCCATATATAGTCATATTGAACAAATATAATTATAATATGAACAAATATAATTACACATATAAGTATTAAGAGAGCACATAAGAACAAATAGAACATAATTATAATACTAACACTAAAAATGACAAGAAAAATGATGAGATGCTAATTATTGTTGTCTTTAATTAAGAATGGAATACCTCAAATTGGGAGCTTCATATCCTGCAAAACAGTAAATCCCATCAGAATGTAAATATTTTGAACACACACACGAAAATCTACTCTCATTTGTCAATCGAATTTTTCAGTATATAACATACATGCTATGAACAAGAAATAATTTAGGGTAATCTTGTTCCAGCATTAAATCATAGATATTGACTAATGGAAGCTAACTCTAACACTTAAATTTTCAATAAAACAGTGAAATAAACTTCCTCCATTTTGACATGCCTACTCCAATCATTCTCAATTTATTATTTTTTTTTTTTAAAGAGCAATAATAATGAATTTCCAAATAATTATTTAACGGAACTCAATAACCCAAAATATAAACTAATGAGAAAAATAAAATAAAATAAAAAATAACCGTAGACATCGGCAACAAGGAGGATTGCGAGCTTCGAATCCAAAGAGCCCGAAACGTAGGTTTTGAGCCCGCCAAACTCGATAATCGACCCGACGCCGCTGCTCGGGCTCAAAGTTGGCGGGTTCTCACAGCACTGGGGGCCCGACATCTGTGGAGCAGAGTAGCAGAGGATGGAGAATAATCAGATAATCAGTATTAGTGTCTGAGTGAATGAGCGATTTGTTTTTTGACACGAATAAATCACACAAAGAAAAGATAATTGCTAAACCAGCCACTTAGGTTTGGACAAATTACAACAAAAAATCCAATAAATTTAAAAATTACAAAAGTTACCTTGGGCTTTATATTCGTATTTATATTTTGGGTAAAAAATACTTAAATATAGTCGAATTGAAAACAGATTGTGATTATAGATGGGTTTGAAATGAGTTGGATTTTTAGGAGGAATCGTACGTTCAACGTGCCATTCCTTAGTAATTTTTATTTTTTTTAATATGGAATGTGTGAATTCTTAAAAAAATATATAATAGGAATTGTAAACTCAAATTACGATATTTTTTTTTTTTTATTTAAGAATCGAATATATTATGCAATTCTACAAAATATTTTTTTTTAAAAAGTTAAAATCAATAATGCAGATCACACAGGTGGGTAGGTAGAGAATATGGTATTGGATTCAAAAATATTTTTAAGAAAAATTAAAATTAAACATCACGCACTATATATTTGATTTCACAAAATATTTAAAAAAAATTAAATTAAGAATCGTACATAAATTGTGCATTTTCAAAAATTATTTAAGAAAATAAAAAATAAAATCACGCATATATTGTGCCACTTCAAAATATTTAAAAAAATTTAAAAATTCGGAACTAATGCTCTGCATGTTATATAGTTTGCTCGATTTAAAACTGTCCTTTCTCCTGACATTGTATAGTAGTTGTTCTACAACAAATTAATAGTTAATTAGCTTACGCCGCCAAAATAGACTTAATTCGATACATCTAACATCATAGCTAGTTCCATTCACATTAAAATAGACTTAATTATCATTAGTTCCATTCACATTGTATTAATTCTTAACAACTAACTTTCCATTTCTCTCTAATAAGGCTAAAATCACTTTTCCAAATCATTTTTTTTTAATATTTTGAAATTTCACAATACGTGTGCAATTTTAATTTTAATTTTTTTAATAATTTTTGGAACGAACACCTTAGGTGTGATTCTTAATTTTATTTATTCAAAAAAATTGTGAATTATGTTCGATTCTTAATTTAATTTTATTTTTAATATTTTGGAATCGCATACTATATGTGCGATTAGTAATAAAAAAAAAATTAAAACAAACTAGAATCGTGGTTTAAGCGTGTGATTCCTATATATATATATATATATATATATATATATATATATA
>BMAC01000036.1:2779035-2791124 GCA_014905375.1 Phtheirospermum japonicum
AAATTTGGGAGGGGGGCCTGTGCTACCCAGGCCCCCGTATACATCCGCCTCTGATAACATTAGTTGCTCAACGATAATTTTTGCAATTTTCATAATTTTTCTTTTCTTGTTGTAAATTTCACCCGATAAGAAATCTCAAAAATAGTTGTGTGTTCGCGATTTCAATACAACGAAAATCGGTAACATTTCAAATAAATATTCATATATTTAAGATGAATAGTCATATTTTTCAAAATAATTTAAAAATTATTTTAAAAATCACACTGTTTCATCTTAAAAGAATGAGATCTAATAATTATTAAAAGAATCTAGATCTTCTAGCATTTTTAGGTACAAAATCATCAGTAAGGTTTTAAAAGTAAAGTTTTTACCAATATTTCCTTACGAGTGCACAAAATTTTAATCTCCAGATATAGTTGAACGCGAACGTGGTTTTATCAATTTTGGTTTTTGAAAAAGTCACTTTTCTTAATATTTTAGTATCCAGTATACTTAACAAAATTCTAGTGCAATAGACATATACTAGAGAAAGAGCCAAAATTTCAACACGTAAATTGCAGAACGTTGATGGTTGATTTTTCTACCTATTTAAATTTTGTAAATGTTTTTTTTTAAGCAATACTATATAATATAAGTCTCAATTTTAAGCAGTTGTTTTACGGCCCTCAAGTCTTCAACTTATATTTTCTTCTACAAACATTTACTAAATATAAAACATTATATATATACCTAAATATATGTGTATATATAAATTTGCCCTCAAGTCATGTCAAAATGTGGCACTAGTTATAATATCTATTAGATACCCAAAGTGTATAAGAAAGCATCACTAGTTCAATTGTGTACTAATGTAATTCTAGAGCAAATTGTTTGCAAGTTTGTTGTGTGTTCTACTTATAAAACCCTCAATTATTTCTCCCAAAATCAGTATACTCTATAATCTGATAATCCTTAACCCAAATGTGACATATCTCCTTAATACTGACATTCTATTGCCGGGCCTTTTTCACTATGAAGTATGACTGGGAGTCAAATATGAGAGCAACTCCTCGACAGCTTCGGTAGTGAAGCTACTGGAACTAGACAAACTACTTCTGTCAGACCCACCTCTCGAGACAAGCGGATTGTTCTCCTCGTCCTCAACGGCTTTCGGCCTTTCAATCTCCGTATCTTTCATCGCTGGGTGTACGTAAGCATTGTGAAGGTAAGCTTTCAAGTCTAGCTTCTGCTCTTTAGTCCTTTCGATTGTGTCTTTCATCATCGCTTCCTATTTTTATCACCATATGTGAAAATCAAACATCATTAATGAGTTTGCATGAACATATTTATTGCGGCAAAAGTGAAAAGTAGTTGAGAACTAGAAGTTGGCCGTGTTTGTAAACAATAGTTAAATTTTTTATAAATTAAAGGATTGAGTGTTTTGTTTGTGTGTATAAGTGATCAAATTGTGCAGAATTAGAAGCAGAAGTTGGCATTTGGAAACACTGAAAACCATTTAATTATTCAATTACCCGAATTGGGAACTTCTTGAATGCTGGCTCGAAGCGGTCCTTGCAATATCGATGAAACCAGATGGTCAACACAGTAAGCACAAGTAACAACGGAGTTGACTTTAAAGCATTCATTGTGCTAAGTAGCCCCATCAGCAGAATTTGCGACAACACTAATCCTATAATTACACGACGATGCACATCGGGCCAAAACGAAGCCCCACTCTCGTACTTCTGATCATACACATTGATGATCTAGGTATATTTATTATTAAACAAAAAGGCCAAATTGGATTAGTTTTCAAATTAAACTAAATTCAAGGGTATTTTGTGTAATTAGCTCAAATGTAGTGTATGTACCTGATGTCGATAGATCACAAAGGAAAAGGCGAAGAAGACGATGATGAAAGGCAAGATTAAAGGAGTGACAACCGAGTAAACGAGCCCCAGCAAGAAATACAGTTGTATTTGAGGTTCGGTTGTGGCAAAATCTAGACAACCAGGTTCCATTGCTAGTTCTTTTTCCCAGTCTGTCCTAACAAATAATGTATTTTTGAGGTGGAATTTTATTAATGGAACTAATCTAATGATCTCTGAAGCAACACCGGACCAACCATCGACCATAATGTAAGTAATAAAGAAAGTGGCTTTCATTGGCATAGCAACACCCACTGTTTTCGGAATCCTGCAATGTAACAAAACTCATAAAATTATAGCCTTTTTTTTTTTGGTTATGCATGGAATTAAAAAAATATATAAATGCTCCTAAATGTGACATACTCTGATGGGGCCTGATGAAGAAACTTATTAAGCTGCTGGAAAGCTGCTCCTGTAATGATACTTCCGAAAAAGACATTAACGAGTACAAAGAAATGAAACTTTCCAGCTGTTCGTTTGTCCAGTAAAGAACGTGATATATGACCTTCTAATTTTGACATTGTCATTAGAATTATTGGAAGGCACGACGTAAATAACTTTAGTGCAATTCCAGGAAGATAACCTTGAACAACTGCCTTGACACGTTTCCTGATATATATTTAAAAAAAAGCACTCAATCACCATTGAGAAATTTGTAAATTTGAAGATATTAATGATGCTAAAGATTCTATTTATAGCTTACTTTTTGAACAATGGTCGAAGGAACACGAGAACTTGTTGCATGCCATCGATGCTAGCTAAAGACTGAACAAATGCTATAGGGATCATGAAAAAGAACGTGAGAAAGAACATAGCGACAATTATTATCAGTTTATTGATAGAGAGTTGAACATATGATATTGAGAGGTTGTCCCAGTAAATGTCACGCGGTTCAGGAGCCCATTCCGTTAACCACTCTGTCGGATCGTATGATTGTTGAGTCTGAGCACACACAGCTGCTCCCCAACGGGACTTAAACGAAACAAATGCTGTAGGAACTATGGCATTGGGGTCCTTTATCACCTTTTCCCTTTCTATATCTTCCTATTAAAATAAATAGATAAAGGGAAAAAATAAGGAAGGTTTGATTTTCACATGAATAACTAAAGCATTAAATAAAAGTTTAAATGGCCATTAACATAAAAAAGGGCTTACTTCTTTAATTATCCTCTCTAGTTGTGCTTTGTAGTGGTTGACAGCATCAACACGCTTTCCAAAAATGCCCCAACAACCTCTCTATAATACACTTTAAGAAAATCAAACAATAATTCCCACAATTTAAATAAACCTGCCTATAATATTATACACGCAAATGAGATACCTTCATTCTTGGTCTCTTCGTTGCGTTTCTCTCCAATTGTGTTTCGTAGTAAGTTAGCCAACTCCTCAATCTCTTCTTCTTCATCACTATTCTGGAAAGCCTGTTCGCATTATACACGACCTGCAATCCAGTTTCACAATTTGTAAGCCTTTTATAACGCCTTTTTTTCTTGAATAAAAAACAATTAAAAATTGTAATTGTATTTTCTATTACAATATTGAATTTTCTCCTGCAATTTCGTGTTGCATCTTTTACGCATACCACACATGTACTTTACGTAAACAAAATATATTCTTAAGAAAATACTTGAAATGAATGACATACAGAAATTAATTATATTTATTAATTTTTTCCATACAGTGTATAAGGCACTTCACTAGAAAAAGTAGTATAAATTGTAAACCTTATGTGTGAGATAATGTTCGGGATGATTTACGCAAAAGAAATGCTCCACATGCTGGCTAACTGTTTCGTCCGTATCTGGAGGGATATTTCTTACAAGGACCTAAAAATGAAATTTAAATTGATAAATCCTTAACCCGCAAGCACGCATAACGCACTAGAATTGGACATGCGTCAGAAATGTAATAATAATTACACGCTCACAGTGTATTGGTCTGGTCGACGCTTTTCGGACGCTATGAATAGCAATCTCTTGTTAGCTATGAGCTTGTATTCTTTGAACAGGACATAGCATGTCCAAAATGTGACCACATATGCCATTATTATGTGTGCCAATAACCTAAATGAGAAAAACAACGAAGGGGCCGGGCATATAATCCGAGTTAACTACAGACATTATGAACCCAAAGCAGAGGCTGAATTGAAATCTAATGGTAAATCATTTCTCAAATGAATGAATTTAATTTCAATGAACTTGAGAAAGTTACTTCATAAAATTCCGCCATTAGTATGTTTTGCCATAAAGTGAACCCAATATATAGCTATATACACCCACGCACCTTATGGATCCTGAAGGAACATTAGATATCGAAAGCTTATCGATGTCACTGTACGTCAAATTGGTGATGCTCTCTAATGTCTCTCCGGTCAAGTTTACAGGCACCAATACTACAAAAGCAAGTATAGCTATAGGGACAAAGATTTTCAATCTGCATTTTTCAAAAATTTATTAGTTTCAGCATTACAAGGCTATAAAAGCAGTTAAATTAATCCTTATATATAAAACTCACCCAAGAAGGTAAATTCGTATAAACGCAACAGAATCGAGCCCTGCGTAATCTACCAGCTCGCGCTCTGGCATTCTCAGCGCCTCAGGCATCCAATTCCAGAACATTAAGTAATTCCAGAAATCTAAATTGACGAATTTCTTCAACGAGGTCCCCGAGCTTTTGGGGCTCGATCTTTTTCCCTCTTTATACCATTTTGCAAAATAAACTCTATCGTTAATAGGCTGGAGACGTAAAATTGCGAAGCCCATAAGAAATGTCAATACAGATATAAGATTGATGTATGCTGATACAGCGATATCCTGAAGACTAGCCATATTCCGATACTAGCTAATTATCACCTGCAGCATTTTAATTGAATAATTAAATCAATTGAATTAATTAAAACAATCGGCTCGAGAAAAACTAAAGCTATTTTGATAATCAATAAATGCGGGAAAAAGATCGAAGTTTCTAATGAAATCCAGAGATTCAAACTCACCAATAGAAGTTTAAGCAGCGATATTAAAACGACGAATCCTTTCTCTCTTATCTCGGTGCGTCCATCGATCTCCTGGAGCTTCTGCGGTGGTGCGAGGAGAAGAAAAGTGTCATACAACTGAAAAAATCGCCGACGATCAATCAGGTTCGGTGGAAGGTGATGGCTGAAGCCTAATTTGGATTTTTTTCCGGCGGCGGAATGTGAATTGACGGGGGCTGCATTAATCTCGGCGCTCACAGCGGTGGAAAGTGCGTCAGTTTGGAGAGCATGTTTGTTAACGTCAAATAGCCGTACAATTGTCGATCGGGAAAACAGATTTTGAAATATGGAATTACGAATCTGCCCCTGTAGGCTGTTTGGATTAGCAAATCAAGTCCATCTATTCAGGGGAGTCTTGATTGCGTTTTGACTGTCTATGGACTTATCTTGAGTTTTCTCTTTCGCTTTGAGCTTTTTACCAGATTTTCTCGAATATATCTCAAAAGTTAATTTTATTTTTATCTATAAATAATTGATAATATAATTATAAATATCAAATAATTAAAATATTTTTGTTTAACGAAACTAAAAGTATACTATGAAATAATAAACAAAGAGATAATATATAGCAAAATAATATTAAATTATTATTGAAAAATTAAAAAATAACAATAATTAAAAATGTAAATGTGACTAATAGAGTAAGATATAAAAAAATCTAAAATACAATATATAGAAACGGAACAAATGGAGTACATTTTACTATGATCCACTCATATAACTATAACCAGTGTTCTAAAAGGCGGCAAAAGGCGGAGTTTAGGCGCGCCTAGGCGTGAGGCGCGGGAGAAACGTCTCGCCTAGTGCCTAGGCGTGGAAAAGGCGGTCAACTTATTTTGTTGACCGCCTAGGCGTGCCTAAGCGTAAAAAGGCGCATGCCTTTTAGATGAGTAACCTGTTTTTTTTTTTTTAGTCAAATATTAAAAAATCTRYAATGAYACYAAAMRAKGATCAAATAATTAATWTTTCKMAMAAWTTATTRTAAGAARAADGTGCAAGTCCCAAGAAAGCTCCGACCCTTACTGCCCAACCTGAGAACGGACAGCTAATGCGTGCCACTTATTGAACAGGGTTCTATGGCCGGTCCGCGACCCCTGGATGTCGAAGCCGCCCTTAGAGTGATCTCGTAGTTCCTACGATATGGAGATGATGGGGTCGGTCCATGGATTTTCCTTCCTTTTCTTTTGTCGCCTTTCGCTCAAAGGGTTGAAGGGAGGCTGACGTCTGCCCAAAGGAGCTTAAAGCGATTCAACTAGAAACGTCTTATGAGGACTATTATACTTTTACGGTAAAACGTCATGTTTTTAATGTGAAATTCATACTTTTTCAAAAAAAATATGAATAGTTGTTTTAAAAAGTACGATATTATACATTAAAATTATAATTAATAATTTGAAAAGTATGATCATATTACATGACACCGTGATTAGTACGTTGATTTTGTATAGATGATTAGTATTTTGCTACTATATTGGAAAATATATAGAAAATTTTGTTAAACATATATTTTTTCTTACTTATTATAACAATATAATAAATAAAATAATAAAAATATTTGAGAACGCCCTTTTACGCCCAGGCTTCGCCTAGGCACGCCTACTCTTTCAAGTCTTGAGGCTTGACATTGCCGTTTTGCCACGCCTCACGCCTTTTTGAACCTTGACTATAACTATCAATTTTACTATTTTCATATTAAAAATTATTAAATTTCCATCTCAAAATCTCAAAAATTACATACTACTTTGCAAATTTTTGAAAAAGTACATACTACTTAGCAAATTCTTATAAACTACAAAAACTCAAGAATTACACACTACTTTGCAAAAATATTGGAAATTACATACTACTTGGAAAAAGGAAAAAGAAACTATACTTCATAAAATTGCATACTACTTTGCAAAATCTTAAAAATTACATATTATTTTCCAAAATCTTAAAATTACATACTAAAATCTTAAAAATTACAAACTTAAATCTCAAATATTACATACTACTTTGTGAAATTTCAAAAATACATACTACTTTGAAAAATTCTTATAAACTATATACTACTTTACAAAAACTCAAGAGTTACACACTACTTTGCAAAAATATTGGAAATTACATACTACTTGGAAAAAAGAAAAAAAGAAACTATACTTCATAAAACTGCATACTGCTATGCAAAATCTCAAAAATTACATATTACATTCCAAAATCTTAAGAAATCCATACTAAAATCTAACAATTACATACTACTTGCCAACAAGAAAAAGAAACTCATTCCACGAGAAGATCAGCGGCTGAACATGAAACCCGGTCGACAAAAAATATATATAGTACTTGGTAAAATTTGGGTAATTACATACTACATTGCAAAATACAGGGAGAAATAGAGACAAGGAAAAAAGAATAGTCGCGACAACACTCGCTCGTCACCGTGACAACCTATGAAACCATCAACTAGTGAAATAACGAACGGAGGATTTACAAGAAACCCAATGCACAAGTCGAGGACCCATAAATAACCACAAGAACCACCGCCATTCAGACGAACACATCATCCTCACTAGGAAGATAAGCCTAGAAACTTCAGTAAAGAAACTGAGCCAATCCCGATTCAGCATCTGAAACACTCCCATCCAAACCAAGATGGGAATCGAGTTTTGAAATCTGAGTCCAAAACCGACGACTACGGTCGAACACGATTGAGAAGAAAGGAAATTGAAGAAGACGAAGCTCTGTCATCCGCGCACCCCTGCAAGTCGTCGCTACACCCATCGATGATGTTATCAGAAATAACGCCCGAGCCACCATCCTTTGCCATCGCCGACAATCGTTGCCTCGCTACTGTCTTCACAACTGACTCCAGCATTTTGTGCACCACCAGTATTCGTTGTGTGTCTGTGTGAGTGAAGCCGATGAGGAAGAGGAGAGATAATGAGAAATTGTAGATTGAGAATTAAGATTGGGATAAATTGTTAGTAAAATGATTACTGAGTTCTAAACTGGGGGAGAAATGAAGTCAGGCCAATCCCTTTTTAAAATTGGGAAATTACAAACCCAAAACCAGCCTCATTTACCTTATATATAAAAATAGAATTTTTAAAGGTGTAGGGGTAATTTTGATAGTTTAAACATAATTTTGGATTGAACAGGAAGTTTTTGAATTATATGAGAATAAAAAGAGTTATTGGATTATATGGTAGTTGGAGTTTATGGTTTAATAGTAAATGAGAATTCTCCCTAAAAATATAAACTCAAACTTGGATATCTAATCTAATATAATGTATTGATAATAACATTAATAATATATAGGAAAAATTATTGTTACGCCATAAAAGAAGAGAGAGAGAGAGAGAGCAATAATAAAAATAATAATAATAAATTATTACACCTAGAAAAATAAATATTAAATATATTATAGGAATTGACTACGGGGCCGTGAAGGCACCATACCCCCCACCCCCCTTGCATTTACATCCATCCATTTACTAATATTTGTAACCAACTTTTGATCCAATGGTTGTGATTAAGTGATTAATGGTGCCCCCACGGCACCGTAAAAGTTCCATATATTATAAATCTCCTTATCTAATCTCAATATAATGTATCATAAATACATTTCCTAGGGATTTTACCGAGGGAAAAATTTTCTCGGAAAAACCCTCCTCGGTAAATTTTTCCGAGGAAAATATTCCCTCGGAAATTTTAAGCCGAGGGACTTTCCGAGGGAAACATTCCCTCGGGAAAATCTCCGTGAAACCCACGGAAAAATTGAGGGAAAACCGAGGGAATTATTCCCTCTGTTTTTCGAGGGACGCATTCCCTCGATTTTCCGAGGAGGAAATAATTACCTCGGAAAACCGAGGGAAAATTCTACCCTCGGAAAGTCGAGGGCATAATTCCCTCGAAAAACGTAGGGAATGCGAACATCGGAAAACCAAGGGCTATGTATTCCCTCAGAATACCGAGGGTAGAATATTCCCTCGGTTTTTGATATTTTCTAGGGATTTCCGAGGGATTTTCCCCTCGGTTTTTATTTTTTATTAATTATTTTTTTTATATTTTCGAGGGATATCCGAGGGATTTTTCTCTCGTCTTTTTTTTTTAATTATAATTTCTAATTTTAAATTTTAATTAATTTTCATGTTAATTCATTGAAATTCCCAAAAAGTTTGAAAAAAATCATTAATGAAAAGACAAATAAATAAATCAATTATTATAAAAATATTTGAAAATTTAAGAATTATTACATGCGTTCGACACAGTAACAAAGTTTATATAAAAATCAAATGTACTATGGATGGGAAGGGGGGTACTGTTGTAAACGAGCATACAGGTCAGCCATCCGAGCATCCATCCGCGCCTGAAATTCCTCATGCTGCTCCTCACGCTCTGCCTCCCGCTGCCGGCGCTGCTCCTCACGCTCCTCCGCACGTCGTCGCTCAGACTCGGCGTACTTCTGCTGCATTGCCTCGAGCTCCTCCCTCTGAGCCTGGAGCTGCGCCTCGAGCTCTGGGTCCGATCAGCCTAGGAGGAGGTGGAAGAAGAGCGGCCTGTGAAAAAACCTTTCGCAGCAGCCACCACCTTCCCATACGCGCCGGTGCCGTAATGCCGTCCCTTGCTTGACCCGACGACGCCGAGGAAAACCCGGTCATGGTCAACCTCGCTACTCGCCTCTTGGGAAGACGACGCACGTTCCTTTTCCTGGGTCGGCTGTCGCTCGTACTCCTTCTGAAATACAACTCGTTATTAAAATTCTACGTTAAAATCAAAGAATAAGTTAAAAATAAGAAAGAGATTCACATTAATATTACTAGATCTCGTATCGATCCACGCGCTGTCTTTCTTTTGGTGCGTACGTACAAAAAGATCGTAGCACTTAGCCAGCTCACCCGTCTCCTGTTCCTGTATCCAAATAGAATTTATAAATAATTAACATTAAAATTAAACGAATAAATATTATATTATTATATTCTAAAATTACTTCCGATATACAAAGCATAATCGATAGTAGATCTAGCCCCCCCCCCTTGTGTTTCGACATCCTAGTACCCGGCCCAGCAAGCTCGCTCCTCCTGTTCCGATTGCACTGCTCGGATTTGGCCTTGTTCACGGCCCTAGTTGAGATGCATGATATATAAGATGGTATAAATTATATGTTATAAATAAAAATTCTAATTTAATAAGAAAACATATAATAGAATCGTTTACCTATAGACCTCCTCGAGGAGGTAGTTCGGCATCTTACCACCGTGGGAGGCAATATACTGCTTATACTCGTTAAACTCCCTCCCGTAAATCTCCCCGATCATCGAAAAAAATACAGTCTGTATCTGTCTATCACTATACTCCTCCGGGTCCCAATAACAAACCCCCTGCAAAATAAAACAATAATTACAATTCAATTGATACATATGATTGTGTATTTATCGTAAATATTAACAAATTTGGACATAAAATAATAATTACCTTAAACATCTCCCACCAGAACTCCTTAGTCTCCTTAGGGACCGCCTTATAGTACCACCCGGTGGGATGGAGATCCTTCTCAAATATCCCCCGTAGTATAGTGGACACATTGCCCGTCTGCTGTGCAGCCTGTATTCAATTGTGTTTTTATTTTGTTACGAAAATTTAATCATTTATAATTTTAAAATCATTGATTTACTTACTTCTTCCCAGCAATATAAACCTGAACTCCACCCCTCTACGGTGGGACCAACTGCCGTCGTGACGGGGGCTGTGATGTACCCGCGTCGGATGGGGTTTGTGATGGTGTATGCGACGTCAGCGTCGGGGTCTGCGTCGGGGTCTGATAATGCGATGAATGATCAGTATCGAGACCCATGTAGTCGGTGTCGAAATCAGCTAAACGATTAGCCGAAGGAGTATCTGATCGACCCACGCTACCGAAAACTCGAGACAACGACATCTGATAAAATTATTAGATAATAATACGAGCATTTTATAAAATCTGAGTATATAACATATACCAAAAATATTAATAAATCCAAATTAAAAAAAATAGTTATAAAAAAAAGTGTGTTTTACAATAAGAATAAATTACATATATTTCAACCAAACTAATCAGTTTCACTATTAAAGGTATCACCAAACTCATCTTCATCCGTATCTTGATCGGTAAGTAATTCTTTTTCTGTATCATAATTTGTCTCATTATTACCAAGTTCCTCCACATAATTATCATTGAGGTCGTGCAACTGAAAATCGACATCGTTGAGTTGAATCGGACTACGTGTATCTATAGTTTTCTCTTGAAATGATTCTTCTGGTAGAGGCTCAATAAACTCAACATTTGATCTCGCCTTGATTTTACACGTTGCCCACCAGTTCAATTTGTCTCGTCTCAAACTTGGGTATGCAATATAGTATACTTGTGCAGCATGGGAAGCAAGTACAAAAGGTTCATATCGATTGAACCTACGCTTATGAAATTATTACTAAATTGAACCCTAATTAATTGATTATTCTTAAATTGAACCCTAAATAATTGATTATCCCCAATTTAATCGTAGTTGAGTAAATGAATCATAAATTATACCCTAATTGCAACCCTAATTGTAAATTAAACCTAAATTAAATGATAATTATATATTGTATTCTAAACTATTACATAATTATAAACTCTAATTCCAAACCCTAACCTATAAACCCTGATTTCAAATTAAACCTAAATTAAACAATAATTATAAATTATATCCTAAACTATTAATTATAAACCCTAATTTCAAACCCTAACCTATAAACCCTAATTTCAAACCCTAATTATAAAATAAACCCTAAATTAAACCTTAATTGCATAATCGAATGAAAGACTACTAATTCAATTCAAATTATATAACAAACCCAGATTTCTATCCTAATTAGAAATTAAACCCTAAAAATAATCCTAAACCTAACCCTAAAATTATATAAATTATAAAAATAAAAGAAAGGGGATGTGGGGTTACCTTGCTTGGATGGAGGTGGTGGCAGGTGGAAGACGGCGGCGGCGGCGGTGGGTGGATGGCGGCGGAGCTTCGTTCCGTGGACGGCGCGTCGAAGGTGGACGGCGGAAGGCTGTGGAGCTTCCGGCTGTGGTGGCGGTCGCCGGTGGCTGAGGAGGCGAGCTTTACCCGTGGACGACGCGTCGAAGGTGGTCGAGG
>BMAC01000036.1:2792494-2841586 GCA_014905375.1 Phtheirospermum japonicum
AAACGACCGACATCCGACACTCGTGGTTCCACGACGCCGAGACGCACCCATCGCCTCGCTCGGCAAAATCACGATGATTCGTCGTTTCGCGTTTCCAACCGAAGGAGTTCATCGATCGATCGTATCTTGTTGTTGGTCGAATCCCACGACACGTGTGGATACGCGCGTGCTCGTTGGTATTTTTCGATCGAAATCGGGTCAAAACCACCCCACGTGCCTAAGATGATAGGATTGGTTTTGTTTTTACGGTTTTTCTATTTTTTTTTTAATTGAAATTTCTGAGGGATTAGTGATTCCCTCGGTTTTTATTATTTTTTAATTTTTTTTAAAAACAAAAAACCGAGGGTTTGTGGTTCCCTCGGTTTTATACCGAGGGAAGGGTGATTCCCTCGGTTTGAAACCGAGGGAAAACACTCTCCTCGGTTTTTTGTAATTTTTTAAAAAATAAAAATAATAAATTTATGAGGGATATGTACTCCCCTCGTTTTTTCCGAGGGGTATTTTTCCTCGAAAATTATTTCCTCGAAAATCTGTTGGTATTGCCTTCGGTAATTATGGCGGCAAATATTGGCGCCGCAATACCGAGGGAGATTCCGAAGGAATATTTGTCCCTCGGAAAAAACCGAGGGATATTCTTGTCCCTCGGTTTTCCCTCGAAAAACTGCTTTTTTTTGTAGTGTATATCTACATGAACAAATTAATGTCTTGAGCGGTAAAAATTTAAGGAAATAAAAAATAATAATAAAATAATATTACATATACTATTATTAACGAATTTAATTTAAATATTATGACTTAATAATAATAATAATTAATAAATAGAGATTAGACAGGGGTTGAGAATGTGATATCTTTTAAATATTTTTAAGTATATAAATAATATTATTAACAAATTTAATTTTGACAATAACATATAAAATTATTTAATAATTATAATAATTAATAAATATATTATAAATGTATAAGGCATAGGTTAGGAGGGATCTGATCCCTTGTCCGTGACGGACAAAGGATATAATGCCAACAAATATTATCCCATTAAATCCACCCTCTAACCCATCCCCCATATCCAATCATTTCATGCCATGTATGCAACTGACATTATAAAAGATATAGTATCAGGAGAACGAGACTCTGGGTTGGGAATACACCATTTAAGTTTATTTATTTTTAGATATAAATTATATAATCATCACAAATATTTTTTTATTTATCTTTTGATAAATTCTGTATAATACACGGGTATTAAACTAGTATTTTATATAACAACTAGTGTAAAATCCACGATCTTCGTGGGCAAATTTAAGAAATGCATAAAAAACCTAAATTTTATCAACAACAATTATTAAGTTCAAAGTGTGAATAATAAATTTAAAAAAAATAAAATATTGTTCCTTTCATATATTTAACTTTGATATTCATGAAAATTGACCTCGAGGTTTGGCCTATTTTTAAGATCGAATGTCACAGCATATGGATGTAAAGATTTATAATCATCAAGATACTTATTAAGAATCATAAAAATGAATAATGTTAAGATTGAAATGGAAAAAAAAAAAATCACGTTATCAAATGGTTTGACATTGTAATTCAAGAAATGATATTGGAGGGCGTAAATAGATTCTACAAAAAAGAATATAACTGGTCTCTTTCGTTATATTAATAGTCACTCATGAAACTTCTAATGCACCGTTTCACTTGTTAACTTAACACAAGGAAGAGTGTTGAAATAAAAACACAATAGGTGTGTCTCTATCACCAAGTAATTGAAAATTTGAGTTTTTATTATTATTATTATTATTATTATTATTATTATTATTATTATTATTATTATAATTGTGATATTAAATATGAGTGTTGATATTTACACAAAAAAATTTGCTAAGCACATATACTACTGGTAGAATATAAAGCACGAATATTGGGACAATCATTATCATGCCATCTTTCCAGCGTGAACATTATCATAACACTCGCTGTGCCTTATTTTCGTGTTAGTATTTAATATTTTATCTACTTTAATAAATTGTCCGTGAATATCCATTAAATATATTGGTCTTATTTTGTATACCAAACCTATGTAAGAATACAATAAATTTGAAATATTACTAAGATTTTGATATAAAGTCTAATGAAACCCGTGTTACATAAACTTTGTCAATAGGTAAAACGATAGCGTAATGAAAAGAAGATGGAAAACGTAAAAGAGGTTGACATTGGAAACCTAATCAAATAAGTCTCAATATGTACGTAAAAATCATGTTTATCAATTTCATTGTATTTGCAACACACTGTGAGAATTATTTGCAGCCAAAATCATGTAATGTCTACTTTTAAAATAAATGACATAATTCATGAAGATGGCGTGATTTAATTCTATCAGAATGGATGTTCCATTATATAGATAGAGGAAAATGCTACTGTATATTTATCATTTTTAAGGTATCACGCCCTCAATTATATATCCAATAGAAATGTGACACCTCGTATAATCAACATAGATATTTATGCACTGTATCATTTCATATCTATGCCGTAAACTGCTATTATTATTATTATTATTATTATTATTATTATTATTATTATTATTATTATTATTATTATTATTATTATTATTATTATTATTATTATTATTATTATTATTATTATTATTTTCACTATAATAAGTAAAAATAAACTTGAAATTAATGAATTTGAGTTATTATTAATTTGATTCTTAAATAAGATGTTAGTATTTTTTTTCACTTATCATAATTCGTAATTTATTTAAGAAATATTTTTTTATAATTAGTATTTTTTATTTTTTTTGTTAAAAAGTAATTCTCAAGAAACGAATTCAAAAGAAAAAAGTTTGGAAAATTAAAAAAAAAGTTATGAGAAAAGGTAGGATACAAAATTCACACACACACACACACACAAAAAAAAAAACTATGTACATGTGACATGTTATAGCAACATTTTACAGTCCAGATAAAAAATAATAATATATAAATATTTATCGTAATCATATATGAGGTGCACAATTCTATTGGATATGTAGTTGAGGGCATGATACCCTTAAAGATAATAAATGTACCGTAACATTTTCCATAGATAGATATGTAAAAAAATATATTTAATAATAATATATACCCTGTAGAGAATAATACTACTTTGTAGATAATAGAACTGCATTCAGAGAACGAAATGAAAATGGAAAAACAAAAAACTAATTGATTTTTAATGTGTGGAAAAAATTCAGAGAATGAACTATATGGGAATTAAAAAAAAAAAGTTGTTAATGTATAAAAAAAAAATTAATTAGAGAAGGAACTCTAGGCGCTAACTACAAAATAATAAAGCTTGCTAATAGGCAATGCGTAGTAATTATATAATGAAATTCTGATGGGATTTTTTTCCCCTAAATCCATAGTTGACTTTTTACTGATTGTCTCACTCAATTTCATATTTCTCATTAATTTTACAGAACAAACTTCTATTGATGTTAAGATCATTTGTAAGTAAACAAAATGTCAATTTCAATTAGTCAACAGACAATCATAAGATCATCACATATTTGTATAATAGACAACAGAAATCGAAGGTGCTTAAGAAATCCAACATCAACCTCTTGTACGTTTTCCATCTTCTTTTCATTAAGCTGGCGTTTTACCCATAAAGAATAGAGATCACCTAAACATTGTATATTTATGGTCAAATTCAATAACCAACGGTCGGTCAGTCAAGGTACATGCACATGCGCCTCATTTCCGTGATTTACGACCAGCAAATTAATATTCTTATCCAAGGTTATTCGAATCTATCGGTCTCTTCTTCCAAGTCCCGTATCAAAACGTCGTTAATAAATACTTCGTCTACGTTTGCTTGTATATGCTTTCCACCAAACCTAAGGTAAAAGAGAAAAAACTATCTGAATAAACTCAATTGAGAAAATAGTTAATAGGCTTTAAAATTTCAGAAACACATAACAAACATGGCATTAGGCTCTATCTATTTAAGGGTCACATAGCTGGTTGCCATGATCTTGTGGATCCTGTTGTGAATGTCAAAAAATTCATATTTTTTCCTTTTCCTTTCATTTTCCTTTGTTTTTTAATCGCTCCAACTTTTTTATTTTTTTCCTTAACCCCACTTCTGGAAAAAAAAATCAATAATAAATGAATGAAGTAGAATAGTTGAAAGAATAAAAATTACTTATTCTGAGATTTTGCCGGATAATTTATGTCCAATGATATCGATTTTTGAAACATGTGATGAATCGAAGCATGTGATTCCATTCCATTTGCAGTAAGAAAGAGATGAGTTGTACTTTGTGAGAGCTTGAGATTGATCATTTATTGGAGCCTTCAGAGACAAAAGCATCTCAAGTTCATCATCAAACCCTTTGCACGTATACACCAAGTTGATGAGCACCAACACCAACACGATTAGTCGTTTTAATCATTCCCTTGCCATTTCAACTGAAGTTAAAAAAAAAAGAAAAAAAAGTAATGGAGATTATATAATCCTTCATTTTTTGCGAATGTTAAATGTAATTAAGATACTATTGTCACCATAATGACTTGGATCTAATATTTAGCATTATTAAAAAAAAGTGAGTGAAGAAAAATAAAACACAAATATAAACACACACACGGCTTTTTATAAAAGAATCTTTCATACTTAGACAAATACAAAAATGGCATAACTCAAGATTTATAATTTATAAGAAACCATCATAAATTAAATCGGAATTGAAGAGTTCGAGACTAAAAAAAGCATGCTTTCAACAAATAATGGATTGTAGAATTAAGATATGCAATCCCATAGAAAGAATGGTATTGAGAAATTACTAAAGCAAGCTAGTTTCAGCCATATTAATAATAAAAAAAAGTACTAATATGTCTGCCATGAAATGGCTCCTGAGTGGACATAGCAATTCAGCTAAACCACCAAGCTTATCCTCATATAATTAAATTAATCCAAGCTCTATGAACCTCCAACAATTTACAGAGTTAAGGTAATTGACTTGCTTGAGCATCATATTCAATGCACCTCTCTGTTGTATATTGAAAATCAATCATCCCAAAAATCACAAACCGAAAATATAAACACAACCTCCAATAAAACTAAATAAAACTTTCACACATTAATTTCAAGTTGATGTACACTACAACTACCAACTGTTGCATAAAAGTCAACCTCAAGCCTCAATAAAAACATAAAATAGAAGGACGAATAATTTAAAAAACAAAAACAAACAAACAAAAAAGAACAACTTTTCACCCAAAAGATTATACCAGCATCGGGGGTGGTAGCCCTCTGCATAAATTTGATAAAGTCAGCTTGGAGACGGTATAGGGTAGCGATCCTGTCATTTGCCATTTCTCGCATCTTCAAATAAGTTGTGCAGTCCATAAGAGCCTTGGAATCTGCAAATGCAGATTTTATGTCTGACTTGTACAACTTGTCGAAGTGATATCCTTGGATATCCTACAAGAAATAATAACAATAACAAATAAATAAATAATCACCAAGTATTAATTTAACAGTAGAAAAAAAGAATATCACATGAAGCTGAAAGCGTACTAAAAGTTGAACCCTAAATTTTCTTACCATGGTTAAGGTTCCAGTATCTTTCACCACACATTCAGCGCATTTCGTTTTTACCTCTATCACGTTGATTGCTGCATCAATCTTTTTCAAGAGTTTATCCGCATGAGATGGACCTGCCAGGGATTTGGCCTTAATTTTATCAACTTTAGCCGATGAACCCGGAATTTTTTTGGTTGCCTTATCAACTCATGCTTTCTTGGGCTCAGGTTCATCGTCCAGATAACCTACTTCAGGAAATTCTTCATCTGAACTTGATTCTGATTCTTCACTGCTTGGACAATAGTCTTCATCCTCCTCAGAAAATCCTTCCTAAGATTCACTTTCTGATTCTGATTCCATAAGCCCTTCATAAACACAAACAGGAAAACTCAATTTGTCAAATTCTAATTATCTTACACAAACTATAAAAACTATTATTTTGCAAATATTCATCTGCATAGAAACTTTTTTTTTTATTAGTTTTATGCAGTGATTCATATGAAAGTTTAAAGCCAAATAAACAATAACGCCAAATTCCTTAAGCAAAAGAGAGTGAAATTCACATTATAAGACAAGCCACAACCATAAGTACTGTAGAACTTAATATTTTTCAAAATCTTCATAAGACATCGCCTACCAAACAATTGATATTATGTTACCAATAGATAATTCCATTAAACGTACCAAGAAAATAAGATCAATACCAATCCCAACTCCTATGACTCAATCTCTGCAACAATCCCAGAATCCATATTCAGTGGCTAACTTTATTTTCACGAATATTGATATCAACCGATATGTAAAGAAAAAATCACGGATTTGAGAAAAAAAAAAATCCAAAAACAATCCCAATAAAATTCGCCATTTTTATCGATCTGAAGATAAAAGATGATGTTTTTGATCCGAAAGCAAAATTGATTACCAGATAACTATTATAATCTATTAATTAACATGAGGAATAATCTAAAAAGATGTGGTTTTTTCAGATCTCTGTTCGACGGAAGAAAGCAGAATTGAAAAGAAAACGTACAACCCTACTGAATAAATTAACTAAAATAGAAAAAAAAGTTGTTATTTATACCCCCTCAAAATTTTGGCCTCGTCCTATAATAGACCCCGTTGAACCACAACTCGACACCTCATCTTTGGAGATACCTCATTGGGGCACCTATTCCCCAGAATGCTCTCCATTTGATACATCAACACTAATAGTTAACACATTTAAAAGCAGTGGTGG
Organism: Phtheirospermum japonicum; assembly: GCA_014905375.1. Lineage (NCBI taxonomy): Eukaryota > Viridiplantae > Streptophyta > Magnoliopsida > Lamiales > Orobanchaceae > Phtheirospermum > Phtheirospermum japonicum. The sequence continues at coordinate 2,799,306 of BMAC01000036.1, forward strand.
ATCTTTTAAAATTTTAGACCTAAGGAATTTGAATGTAAATCAACCACCCACTTAGCTTGCGAGTGGAGTTCGTTCAAATACAAAATTGGTATAAGTAACTGAACTTCAAATTTTGCTCCCTCTCTCTTAAAAACGTTTGGTCTTAACTATACCACACACGATTCATCATTGACGCCACGTAATCTTCTCATGCGATAAATATGGAGTAAAGATTATTATATTATAAACTAACATAAATGCGCATTTCAACTCAATTATATATAAATAGGAAGTAATTACGGGCCCTGAATGCACCATGCCCCCATCCCTGCATCTACCCCATTACTTATTCCCTAACATGATCTAATGATTATAATTAAGTGAAAAATGGTATAGTCACGACACCGTAAGATCTCCCATATAAATAATTATCTATGCCACTTAATATTCTCGTGCGATAAATATGGAGTAAAGATATTTATATTATAAAATAATATAAATTCGCATTTCAACTCAATTGAGATTACATATCACTATATATAAATAATTATCTATATCTAAAAATATGTAAAATAATAAAAAATAGTAATACGAATCAAAGGAAAAGTCTCAATAGAAAATCTCTCCATCAAAATATAATTATGTAACATTTTCATTAGTAAATTTTTTATTTGATCCATTTTTCCATCTTCCCAACACACCACAAACAAATCTAAGTGCCTATAAAATATGGGACAATTCCCGTTTACTCCAATAGGAAAATATTTATTACCAAAAAATCCATTGAAAAGTATTGATTCCCATTTACTCATTTAATTTCTAATTTAATCAAACTAATACATAAAAGTACAAGTTTATCCTTATCGAATTCCATACTACATTCATAAAATTTCATACTACGTTGTGGAATTCTATTGAATTCCATACTACATTCATAAAATTTCATACTACGTTGTGGAATTCTATCGAATTTCATACTACATTCATAAATTTTCACACTACTACGTTGTGTAATTCTATCTTCACACAACGTTGTGTAATTCTATCGAATTTCATACTAAGTTCATAAAATTTCATACTACGTTGTGGAATTCTATACTACGTTGTGAAATCTCTCATAAAACATTGTCAAATTTCATACTATTAATTTCATGAAATTACGTTATCAAATTTCATACTACGTCGTGGAATTTCATACTAGGTGGGCATAATTACACCAAGCTTAAGAATTATCATTCTGGCCCAATTACCCACCAAACTTAAGAATTATCATTCTGGCCCAATTACTCATAATCAATAAAACTTAATGAACCATCAATCTGGCCCGATTCATATTAATTATGTGGTCCTGAACATATGACCTTATGCTTTGTCCTTTCTCTCCATAAAAAATGAGCATCAACCGCCATTAACACTTAATTGACAGCACATATTCTCCAGATATGCTGCAACATCCACCATCATTCATCTATAGTGATTGTATCAATATTTGACCAATCGTCAATTGACATTCAACAAAACAGGGATGTGAGTTATCTCCTCCTCGAACAGATTCTCGTGCACTCCACCACATCAGTCTGTCGCCTTCGCCACCAACATATCCAACGACCGATGATTGATTAAAAGCAGTAGAGGCGCGTATGTATGATGACGATAATTTGTGCGGGTGGTGGCTGAACTAAGGTTGTTGATTTAAAATTATTTTTGGTGATTGTTTTGTCTGTAAATAGGAGAGCTAGATTAGAATAACGAGACGAACGCGATGGTGATGATGGTGGCGGTGGCCGGAGCGTAGGTTGAGAAGGTAGTGCACCGTTACCGGCCGGAATTTTCTTGTGTGTGCTGTGAGAGTTTGCTTTGTTACTCAGCGGTGGGGAGTGGGGAGAGGGGGTGTAGGGTTTGGTTTGTGTTGGGTGGAAGGGGAGATTACAATTTTATATTAGTAATTTTAGGTGTATGGGTATTTTTTATAATTTAAATGTAAATTTTGTTTGAATTGGAAATACTTGACTAAATGGGATTAAAAAAAAGTCGAATGATTATTTGGGAATTTTTGATTATCTAAATGTATTAGATGAGAATTATCCCATAAAATATTAATAAAAAACAAATAATTCCATATGCAACCATATTTAAAAAAATAAATTGTAATGTGAATCCTTTACGGTTGACTAGTTGACTCCAAATACACAGGTCACGCGCTGTGCCACAGCATCATCTTTAAGGCCATCACACGCTCCCTACCCTGTATCCCACCAGCTCCGTTTAGCATCGCCCGCACTTCGTAAAAACACGAACCAAACTCATTCTTGCTCTTTTGCTTTTCATTTTGCGCTGGTATTTCTTCGACAATACTAAACTTTTCCTTTCGCAATTACCTTTTCTCGCTGGTAAATTAGGTTTAGGGTTTTATATCCACTCCATTGGACTCCGCAATAAACGCGCATTCTTTGTTGCAGGGATGTCCTACGTAAAGAATTTAGGAAAATAGGGTTTTAATTCAATGTGTTACTTGAGTTGACCTTTCAATGCCTGCAAACTCTTGGTCTGGGTAGTAGCTTAATGGCTCCGACCCGAAGACAAGGCGCCATTAGAGCGCCGGCGGCTGTTCGGCAGAAATGGAAGGTCGGTGATCTCGTGCTCGCCAAAGTGAAAGGATTTCCGGCATGGCCCGCCACTGTATGTTTATATATATTTTTCCTTCTTGTTTTTAGATATTGCTGACTTGTTTACCTTTTATCCTACTGTCAGTCAGGGGGTTTCGTTGCATGCTGCTTTATCGTTTGTAGTTATTGAATTTTGTATATGGGTTGTTTATTTGTTTGGTTACTGCGGATCTGGCATGCTTTTTAGGGTTGAAATGAAATGATTGACACTATGCTCTGAACTATTGAACCGATGTGAATTGTGAAACAAATTTGTGGGTTTCTATACTATTTACTATTGCTAATGGGTGTATTATGTGTAGTTAGGTTGAAATATATGATATGAATTGGTAAACATACATTATTGTTGAGTCGCTAGTTGCTTTGAGATGCACGGACTGCTGTGCATATATTCTTCCATCGATTTTGTAAAAAACCATGTGAGCTTCTTGGTCATTGAAGTAAGACTATCAACAAATATTTTTCGTGGCTGTTTATTGACTGCCTGTGGTGATTTTTACCCAGCTGACAAGTCCAGTAGCTATAATGATATTTGTTTCTCTCTTTTCCCGTGGTAGGTGAGTGAGCCACAGAAGTGGGGTTACCCTGCTGATTTGAAGAAAATATTGGTCTATTTTTTTGGGACTCAACAAATGTAAGTTCTGTTGATATGTGTTGGTTTGTGCTCAGATTCTATTGATTCTCCACTTAAATTTACTTATGGAGGCTACCAGAAATTTCCCTTGGCTATCTAAATCATGTGTAATTCTGATGAGTTCTTATCATTTGACTTGACTGAGTGCTGAATTTTCACCGTGTGCATAATTAACTATTATTGCCCTATTTCTTCTTGATACTTTCATGTGATTCTATTTTTGTTACTCTTATGAGTCATGACTGGTTGCATATTTGAGATCTCTGTGCTCACGTACAAAAATTTCAGTTCCCAATTATAGTCCTTTAGAAACTCTGATGCAATAGGGTAAAAAAAGGTGGGCAGTTTAAGGCTGAATGTGAATCATTATTTCATTAAAATTGATACGCAAAAGAAAACTGAACATTTCAATAGTTATATAAAGGTTTTTATTTGTGATAACTGACAAGTGGTTTTATAGAATTTGATTAATGGCCATATGGAATTATATTTGTTTCAGTAAATTGTTATTGACGAATTCTCTGGCGCAATGCTGAACTTCTTACTAGGTTCTAAACGTGGTAGTGTGGTGATCTACCTTTTCATGATAATAAATATATTAAATTGGATATTTGTTTAGTTGGCTGTAACAATTTATCTTTTCTACACACTCAATCGAGCATTGCTGACCGCAAACACTTCATACACAGAACAATATTTCTGAAAGTAATTGTGACCTTATTGCTGAATATTAATCAAAATCTGAAATAACTTATGGAAATAGACTACTGGAAGAATTATTTGAGTTTTATTTGGCTTATAGAGTAATGAATGATAATGAGTTCCTGAGTCTGAAGATGTCAATGCTACATCCAGATTCTTGATTGGCACTTTTAGTGTTTATAACAGAGTTGGTTTATTTTTAGATTAAATTTAATCAGTTTGTATGTAATTGATAGCCAATTGAAAGATTGTTTTGGTCCTTGTTTCTATTAAGATTTGTTCACTTTTACAGTGCCTTCTGTAATCCTGCCGATGTTGAAGAGTTCACCGAAGAGCAAAAAGTGTATCTTTTGGGCAAACGCCGTGGAAAAGGTTCTGATTTTATTCGTGCATTGAAAGAGATAGTTGATTGCTTTGAGAATCTGAAGAAACAGGACCAAGCCACTATTGATAATCTCACTGAGGAAACTATTATAACGAGTGAAAACAATTCAGATGAGTCATTTACTAACCCTGTGAATGACAAAGCTCCTGCAAATAGTGCTATACAACGTTCTGGTGGAGCCACTTATGATCTGATGTCTCTAACTGAAGCTGCTATAGCTGTAGCAGCCAATGATGCTTTGCTTGACGGGGTGATGCAATTGGAGGAGGCACATTCTAATTCAGGGTTTGCAGAAATATGTCTCTCGTCAACAAGAAGCAAATTTGATGCTGCTCAACCGCGAAAATTTGGCGTGCAGAGGAGGATGTCTTCTAGAAGGCTGAGAAGTTGTTCAAGGACAGATGCTGGTGCACGCCATACCTCAATGTTGCCTACTACCGATAACAGTAGGAGCTCTAGACAGTTGGGTACTAATGCATGGCAGGGTAAATCTTTGAGGTATAGAAGGATAATGAATTCATTTGATGATTCTGAGTGGCACAATGTTAACACACCTGATTTTGTATCAAATGATAGCATTGAAGATTCTGATGTTATGACAGTAGAATCTGATACACTCAGTTTCAACGTTGGCAGCTCTGTAGACTCGGGTTGTAAAACAGTTGAAGAGGAGTCTTTCGATGAAAATAATGGAGGTGAACCAGAGTTGAGCGACAGGCTTTACTTTCAAACTAATGTTAATATCATTAAGAAGAAAAGGAATCCTAATCGAAAAAGGAATAGAAATGATATTGTTCCGGTGGCTAAACTGGATGATGTTATTTCAGAGAGTGAAGTGTGTAAGACTGACTGCGTTTCTCCTAGTCATAAGATGATAGTGTCAGAGACTTGCGTTAAAGATAGTGGTGATGAGCACTTACCATTAGTCAAAAGAGCCAGGGCTCGTATGGACAGACCATCGCCTGCAGTGGATGAGGAAGGCACTTTAGTACATGAAGCCGAAAAAACGTTGGAAGTTTCTGTAAGTGTTGCTGTGCAGTCTTTTGGGCCCTTGAATTGTAACGTGTTTGCTTCTGCCGTCGGGGAATCTGTTCCTATCGAGGGAGGTCTGGGTAACTCGTATTTTTTACATGCAAGTCCTGCTAGAAAGTATCAATCCTGGGAAACTAGAAAGAATTTTGTGGATGGTGAAGCTGCTTTACCTCCATCTAAACGCCTACATCGTGCCTTGGAAGCCATGTCTGCTATGACTGAAGATAGTCAAAGAGCATCCAGTTCACTGTTTGTGAATGATCATATCAATGGGTGTTGTTCTTCTTCATCTGCAAAATGCTCTGATCCACCAATTAGAGAAGAAGCTGCTGCTGGATCAGGATCAAGACTAGTGGAGGATCATACCAGCGGTGATTTTCAGTCAAGTGTTCCCAAGTTCTGTGTTGGGTTAAACATGGAAGTGCCGGAAAATGATGGAAAAGCTCCTGTAATGGTATCAATTAGTGGTAAAACTTCTCTTTGTACTGATAGCCCAAATCCTGAAATCTGCAAAGATTCCTTGGAACATACAGAAAGTGCTGATAGTAAACGCCTGAAGTTGTCCACTTTGAATGAGCACCTCACCTTGACTGACCATTCTGTAGAAACTGATACTGAGCATCAACATGACAGACCAGATTCACATACCATTGGTGGAGAGTTGTCTCAATTAGACTGCAATCCACCATGTTTGATGATGTCTCTGGGTGACTGCAAGGTTGGACCTTCAGAGTCAAAGGTTGCTGCTAAGATACCTGATTCTGATAGTTTCCAGATGAACTCAGGTTCTGTCTCTTTGGCAGAGCTTTCTTGTGTTTTCCCTAATGCTACCAAAGATATTCAGATGGATGGTTCAGATGGTGGAGTTGATGAAACACAGAAGGAAATGCACCTTTGTCTATTCGAGGACAACCAAGATAGCCGGAGGTAAAATTTATACATATACATTATTTCCCAATTCCAGTGCAATCTCTTAAAGTTTTTAACATGGTGTATGGTGTTTCACTTTCTGCATGCATATCTATAGGTCTGAGTTTATGGGAGAAGCTAGACCAGCATCTACATATTCAAATATTGCGCCCTCAGCTACTCATGTAAAGGTTTTGGCTAGCGGTCGTCATTCTACTTCTGTTTCTGATGATCATCTGGAAGATAGAGTTGTTTCAGTCACTCGGTCTTCAAATCTAGTTGATGGGTCTGTTGCGAGGGCATCCTCTCGTGGTTCTTCCATGAGTAACATTTCTCCATCAGATAATGACAGTTATGTCAGAAAGAATAGCTCTTGCAGTAATGTCCAGTTACACCCTGAAAAGAATAAACTTACTGGCAAGTCAAGCAGCAACCCTGAACTTATGTCATCATTTGAAGCCATTATTAGATCTTTGACAAGAACAAAAGAGAGCATAGGTCGAGCTACACGGATTGCTATTGACTGTGCAAAATCTGGTTCTGCAACTAAGGTAGACTTGCCTCTGGTAATACAGTTTTTTTTTAAATGAGCATCTGCTTTGAATCTTGTAAATGTTTTTCTTTAGCGCCCTACAATGTTGTTGCTTAAGGTCATAGTTTTGCATTGTTTACTTGGTGGTTGTCACCATGGTCGGCCAGTATAATAGCTTCTTTGAAGTATTGCCTTTTATACTCAATAATTAAAACTTTGACGTATAGCCCTCCTTGCTCAAAGGTAGATACGTGCATTTTTCATGCACTGTTGCGTTCCCGGACACGCTTATAATTTAGTGAGTGGTATATTTTTCAAAAGTATGGCTGGAGAGGCGCTAGAACTTGTGTATACTTGTCTATTGCATTGTACTTCTCTAAGTGCTGCTGGGTTTATCTCTCTCTCTCTCTCTCCTCTAGGTCGTCGAAGTACTGGGCCGTAACTTGGATCGTGAGTCAAATCCTCACAAAAAGGTCGACTTGTTTTTCCTTGTTGACTCTATCACTCAGTGCTCTGGAGGCATGAAAGGTAAGTTGTGCTTAAGTGTATTCAGTTAACACTGGTCACATGTGCCAACTTACACACTCTGGTGTGTGTAGTTTCAATATGGTATCACGTGCTGGATTTTTATTTGCTGACTTACATTTGCCTGCTCAGGTGATGCTGGAGTATATCCCTCAGCAATCCAGGAGCTATTGCCACGTTTATTGTTGGCTGCTGCCCCTCCTGGTAGTAGTTTTCATGAGAATCACAGGCAGTGTCTAAAAGTGAGTGGATCACCTCTTCCAGATTTGCTCTTAATCTATTGCACATTTTATAGAAAAGTGGGGATAACATTCTCTTTCTTTGTTTGTTGGTTAGGTTCTGAGAGTTTGGCTGGACAGAAAAATTCTTCCAGAATCAATAATTCGTCACCATATTCACGAACTTGAAGTCCTTTCTGGTTCCCATGTTACTAGTGGGTCCCGTCGATGTAGATTTGAAAGGCCTTTTGATGATCCTATTAGAGAAACGGAGGGCATGTCGGTTGATGAGTACGGAAGGTAACAAGCAGCTAATTAAATGAAATCGTAATTTTTTTTTCTAGTTTTGAGCATGTTGGGATACTTTTGGACCATCAGTAATAAGCTTTGATCTTGTTATCTAGTAATTCAAGCATCCAACTTCCTGGTTTCTGCATGCCTCCTTTGCTGAGGGATGACATAGGAAGTGATTCTGATGGAGAGAGCGTTGATGCTGTTATTCCAGAGCATAATGTTGAATATCTCAATGGAGAGATGAATTCAATTGCTGTAGTCGAGAGGCGTAGCCATGTACTGGAAGATGTTGATTGTGAGCTTGAAATGGAGGATGTGTCTCCGAGTTGTGAAGTTGAAATTACTGCCACCAGTAATATTGCTCAAACAAATTGCACACAAACATCACATCATCAATATGACAACCATTATGGGGCACCATTTGTTGCTCAACAACTTCAGGATACCCAAGCGATATCTGCTCCCCCGCCACCACCACCACCTCTACCTCCTCCACTACCCCTTTCTGGTTTTTACCCTGCAATTCTTGATTCTGTTTCAAATGTTCCTGATTCAAATCGTTATCCGAGTTCTCAGGTTCCCTTCTGCCCTGGCTTTCACGTCCCTTAGGCTGCGTTTTGTTTGGGATTTTCGTGGTTTCTAGAGCCATGGAATTTGATTTTGAAAGTCTTATGTGAATAGTTAAATCTTTGTTTGTACTGTAGAATGTCAATCATGTGTGGTTAGTGGATGTTGTGTCAATTTATTTATGGGTAAATGCGTAATGATAAGTTATATGTAATATCATATTAATATTTTGAATTGAATAGGTTAATAGGCAAGTGTTACATTGTCTGTATAGGTGAGGTTTAGAATTAGGATTTTCAAAACATGTTTTATAATTAAAGTTCAAAACCGGGAGTGAAAAGTCCCAAAACAAACATAGTTTTTTTTTCTTGGTCATTTTATTTGGGATAATTACAAAAACACGTTAGATATAACCTATTTACAAGAAACTCCAGTTATCTTTAAAAATGACCTGTCGAGGTTTGTATTTACCTAAAAAAATAAGAGAGGCAAATGTCATTTGTTTTTTGTAATTTTGAAAGAGAGACACTCACCCACCCCACCCCCTGTAATTATGCTTATCCTCAGGTATATTTTTAAGTAACCCTTTTAATTTTAACTTCAATGTCCAGGAACCCGGGGCGAAGCAGTCTTGTTTGCTAAGAGTCAACCCAAGAAGCTTGGACGCTGTGCATCATCGTGTGCATGGAAATACAGATTCTGAAACCCAGCTGCCAAGACAGACCCGTTACCACGGTAATGCTTGCCCTAACAGTGATCATCAATCTGCCTCCCACTTTTCTGGTCGAGCTTCTAATGGCCCCCAGCCAATGAGTGGTGGCAAGGGTTATTATCATCTGTGCTCTCCTCACCTTGCTCCATCAAATCAGTTTTCATTTATCCAAGAGCAACAAATCCAATCACGGAAGGATATCTCACACCCTCCCCATCCCAATAGATTCCATACACATAATGCGGAGAATCGGAATTTCTATAGAGACCGGGACTGCGACAGATATAGGTTTGCTCGACTTGATGATATTGGAGAGCACTGGAGGCAACCACTGCCTTCAATATCTGGTAGCCGAAGCTTTCATGATTGCAGTATTCATTTATTGATTGGATCTTGTCAGTCAGGGCCTTAATAATCTTCTTTCTCGCAGGTCCATACCATCGCAGTAGTATTAGGATGGCCCACGCACCAACGTCGCACAATGGTCTACCCTTTGAGCCAGAATTACCAAACAATAGGTGGAATTGCCCTCCCCGGTCCATGTGCAGGAATTATAGTCCTCACAGGGCACCGCCTTCTGAAGGTCTTATTCCAGTGCCAAATAGAGGTTTGTCATCTGCTCTCTATAATAAACCATAAGGAGCAAATTATATTATTATGTTCCTGGCATTTCTGGCCATTTAAATCATCATTATATGGCGTATGCAATATGGAGTAAAGTACATGTACTTGCCAACTTTAATTGACTATTTCTGGTAGTTATGTTTGATGTCGCATTGAAAAAATTATTGAGGGTTACCTGTCAAATTACATATGGTGCTGGCATTTCTGGTAATTCGTATCAACTTCTGCATGACGTACATTAAAACCTCTATAAATTAATAGCTCCGGGACCGCTAAAAAATTTATCAAATTAGCGAGATATTAAATAATCAAGATACTGATTTAACAAGTTATTAATTAATCAATAGATTATTAAATTATCGAGGTTTTACTATAGTTAGCTGGTTTCATGCTGTTGATATTTTCAAATAACCTTATTTTTCAGTTGTATTATAATTTCCAAAACATCATTATCAAAGTGAATTGTGGAGAGTGAATTTTGAATCTTTGGAATTTGGTGCTCCCAAGTTTCCCTAGAATCCAGAAGCTTATATTTTAGTCTGAGTAATATTTCCTTCGTGCACATATTTAACATTAGCAAAAAAAGGTAGCTGCATCAAAATTTGTTGTTTCTCAGGTCCAAAAGGTATTGTTAATTGCTTTGTTATCTTTTTGTAATCTATTTGTTGTTTCTCAGGTCCCAAATTTTGGAAACAAAGATAATTTGTCTTCAGGCAGCTGCATCAAACTGGTAGATATCGATCACCTCTCTTGACTGAATGCCCGTTTTGTCCTTTCATGTATTTTTAATCCTTGCCTTCTTATTTTACCTTCCTTTCGTTAGGTCAATTTTTCGTTGTGGGCCCTCAGAAAACAACAAAAACTGCCCTGCTCGTCGCACCGACAGTATATATTCTGGAACATTACATTTATTATCTCTAGGCTGCTAACTCTTTGTTAGTTGTTTAATTTATAAAATTTTGATTAGAGTAACAATAATGTATATAAGTGGCTAGTCTAGTCTGGTCTAGGTTTGTTGTCGACATTCGAGCAATGACTCGGTACTTTTCTTCAAACCCTACGTTGTAAAAATGCGATCCTTAGCTGATTGCTCTTTACATTGTTAGTAGTTGAACTTGCTTATCCGATCAGCCCAGAGAAGTCGATTGTTGAATCATGTTTTCTTCCACAATGGAATGACCTCTGCTCTTTTATTTTATTTTTGTTAAACTATGATTTTTCACAAGAATGACAGCATGTGACATAAAATTTTTATAGTGTTTAATTTAAAACAAAGATAACGGAAATGATTCTAAATTACTTGTATACATAAAGTTATTCAATATGAAAATCTTAATATTTGGTTCGCAAAGTTAATCTAATATTGGTTACTGAACATTTCAAAAGTTAATCTGATCTGATCGGATGACAATGGGGCGGGCGAGGAGGGTGACATTTTATTATTATTATTATTATTATACAAGTAATATAGTGATCTATGATGCATGGGAACTTTATTTTTCACTCCCGGGACGAGTCGGACACTACGAGGACGCGGATACGCGCCCGACACGTGCCGGACGCGTGTTCTATTTTATTTTATTTTATTTTTTTGGATTTTTGACCGCGGACACGGCGGGGCATAGGGTGTCCGCGCCGGGGCATAGGGGACACGGTCCCGACACGTTTTTTCATTTTTTTTTCAATTTTTTTTTTTAATTTTTTAATTTAATATTATTTTTTATTTTATTTTGGGTTTTATAAATTATTGTGAATGAGTTTGTAATTATTTTAGATGATTTATTAGAAATAAAAATTATTATAATTTAATATTTTTAAGAAATAAATATATTAATAATTATTTATATTATAAACGTGTGCGAGCCGTGTCGTGTCCTATATTTTTAAAAATAAGCGTGTTCTCGTATCACGTGTCCGTGTCCGTGTCGGTGCAACTTAGATAGTGATAATATTATTACAAAAACTTATATAATTTAATAAGCAACAATATTTATATAAAAATGTGTAGATAAAACATATTAGTAGGACCAATTTATTAGGCTGGTTTAAGTTGAACAACTCGGTACCATATCATGTAATCTGGCAGTCCCTATTAATTAATTAAATGATGAATAAAAAGGCAATAAATCAGATATTTGGAAGGACCAATTTTATAGAAATGATGATTGAATGATTCGAATTGCAGCCGTAAGATGTTGACAGATTAATTATTTCCATGTGAATCATTTTATTGTCAAACCACTCTCATATTTCCCTTAACAACCCAACAGTTTTCAACCCTTTCACACACATATACACACTATATTGCGTGTATCCCAATTACAGTACACACTCTGAAAGAAAGAAATACGCGACCTCAAAGTATCAAAATTGCAATCAACTCTGCGCGCATAATTGATCTATCATAACCTGAAATCAAATCCCAAAATCAGCACCCGAAGAAACTTTGCAACCCAGAAAATGGCCGGATTTGCGCAAGCGGACAACACACAAGCTATAATCACCAGAATCGAACACAAGTCCGGCAAGATCGAAAGCCTACTCAAACAGTACGATAGTTTGCAATATCTCCAAGAATTATTATTTATTTATTTATTTTTGATCTTTTACAAGCAGACCCACATTATATTTGCCTTTTATTTTCCCTTTGATATATCCTTTGGGTTTTTATTATTATTATTATTTTTTTTTGAGATATTTCAGGTACAAACCAGTGGAAGCTTTAAAAACAGCTCTTGAAGGGTCCCCTCCCTTGACCAAAGACGAGCGTTGTAAGGTTATAATTCATCTTTCTTGTTAAATCGTACAGAGGTTTTTGATTTTGATTCTTTTTTTTTTTTTTTTAAATCTTAATTAGAATAAAGTAGTATTGAATTGTGCTATGTTTGCTATCTGTTTTGAAGTCTGCGAACTGGATAGTGGTACATAGGGCGATAATGGCGATAAAAGATGTAGATAGTTTGTTCTCAGCTCTTGATCCAGAGTACTATGATGTTCTCATGAAGTAAGTCAAACACCCATTTACTTCATTGTGTCATTTTATTTATTTACTATTTTTTTCCGGTGCGTTTGTTTGAAAAAAGAATTGTATTTTGCACTGGTTCCGAGTTGTTCTCTTGGTGCGATTTGTGCTAGACAATCCAATTTGTTCTCTATACTCAAAAGATTCTTGACGTGTTTGCCGATCCAGAATTAGAATCAGAATCGAACCCTGTGCTCAAAATTCAACAACAAGATAATATGGTTTTTAACTCTAATGACTAAACAGAAAAATAATGTTACTTGATTTGCAAATTAGATCTTGCGATGGAAAGCTTGATATGTATGAGCCCTTTTAAGTTTAACACTTGCAATGTGTGAAGTTTTAGACCTCACTACCCGCCAATTGGGGAGATTTTTTGTCCATTGAATCTTTGTGCACGTATGCTAATCAATATTATAAGATATTCTTAAGGTAGAGATTTAAGTTGGGTGCAAGGAAGAGGATTATTGGTTGTGGGAAAAAAATATGTTTGCTTATAATGATGGTATCACATTTCAGGGAAATTAAATTACAGGTAACGTGTAGTAGATGTATTGAATGACACTATATTTATATTATATGTTTTTTTGATTTGGCATATTGATTTCACCTTTTGAAGAGTTCAAACTTTGTTTGGCCTCACTTTTTTTTGTTAAATTATTATCTATTTTCCTCTTCTTTATCTACTAATGAACTCTATATCTGTCACAATCTGAAGCCTGCCAGTTTTAATTGTCACACTGCACTAATATACTTGTAGATGAACTTTATACATGCTTTGGTGGCATATAGCATCTAACAGTAGTTACATCCAAAAGATCTGACATTGGTTTTAATATATTTTTGCATCTTATTCATAGAAGAGATAACATCAAGATTTTACCTTTTAAGTTGATTTTGTAAGTTTAGTCACACTTCCGACTTTTTGCCTTGATTTCTCCAAACATTTTTATGTATATTTGTGTTAAGGATAATTACAAAGGCTTAGGGGTATCTTAAAAGAAAAAAGAAAGAAAAAAAAACGCACGCACAAACTGAGGTTTGATTCTACATTAATTCTTAGGGGCTAACTGTGTAATATTTCTGTAAATATTTGAGGGTGTTTTAAAAAACATATCGTATGAAGGGGAAAAGTGTTACCTCTTTTTTTTTTTTTTTGTTAGTTGTTATTTTGAAACTCCCGGGTTTCTTTTTTGTAGCTATCCCTTTGTGAAACCCTACTAATTTTGAAAGTTGATGAGAATTGCCTATTGAGCCACAAGGAGTGAGTAGAAGAAAAAGTTCATACATTGGGATTTGTAGGCCAAAGACAGTTTTAACTTTATAATGTCTGATTCAACAGATTTGGTACATAAATGAGCACATGTATATATTTTATTTTATTTTGTGAGCTTTTTTAGTTTCCTCTCACAGTCTCATATGGCATTTATTGTATATGGCGCACGGGTCTACAGCGATTTAGATGCATTTTTCATTTTTCAAGTTCTTATATAACTAAAAGGCTTTGATTTTTGTGTGTTATTATATAGGTAACTTATATAGAGGTTTATCGACAGGAGATCGGCCCACTTGTGATCAGTGCTTAAGAATTCATGAAAAGCTGACAGAGAAAGCTGGGTTGGGGTGCATATTACGATCATTAGCCGACAAAGTTAATACCGTTTAAATTTCATCCTTAGCCGTTTAAATTTATCTCTACACTGTTATACTGTGTCTGTTTGAAAAGCTCTCAAGTGTAAGGTATGTAATATCTCTGCATATTTGTACAGTAGTAGCAAAGTGAAATATTATAAACCATATTTAATAATTTCTGAACCTTCAAATTGGAGATTTTCGTCATTTTGTAATGGCCAGTATTCATGGGATTTTTGGATTTTGATTAAGTTGAAAAATAAAAAGGATTTACAATGTACAAGAGTCACAAGTCAAACAATGTTGTTTGTCAGTGACAAATAGATCAAACTGCATTTTATTCAATTTTAATATTAAAATTGAATTGTTTTTAGATGTAGTAAAATTCGGCCCATCTTGACTGCCTGACCTCTCAAATTTACAGGGCGAGACAACACTGGGCCTATTTGGGCCAACTTGATAGGTCCAATGGCCGAAAGTTGGCCCAACTCTTTTTTGTCATTGAGAATGATTAATATGATTTGGGAAATCAGATCAATAGAAAAGGTGGATTATTTTCCTGGAAAAGGTGAAATTCAGTTTCTGAAAAGCAGATTTTGATTAACCAACTCCTTCACTTGTTCTTCGCCCATATCTTTTTCATTTTTTGGCCTGCCACAACGATTACTAAAATTACATTCATATCCCTTCAAGTATGGACTCTTTTATAGTAATAGTTATGGCATAATAATAATAATAATAATAATAATATTATATTATTATTATTATTATTATTATTATTATTATTATTATTATCCAGTTTTAAGCTGCGGTTTTGAACCGTCTCCCGGTTTTTTTTACTTTAAGCGTCGCTAGTATTAGAGGCGGTTCATAACCGCCTCTAAAGGCTGTTTTGAACCGCCTCTAATCGCCTTTTTTGCACTAGTGTTTGGTTATTCGTATGAACTTTTATAATTGTGTACTGTTAGGTGAGAGTGAATGGAAAAGATGCAGCACCTGTATACAAGTTCCTTAAATCGAGTAAAGGAGGTGGTTTATTTGGCTCGAGCATAAAATGGAACTTTACTAAGTTTCTAGTTGACAAAGATGACCACGTCATTAAACGCTATGGAACAACCACCTCGCCATCTGCAATTACGGTATTCATTTCTAACTCTCCCAAGTTACTCACTCGAGTTTTGTTGTGATTAGGTAGGTTAAATAAACTTCGTGCGTGGTTTTCGGAATCATACTGACACGATAATCATATCGTGTCTCATTTTCTGTTGCAGGATGATATCAGGAAAGCTCTGGGAGAAATTTGAAGTAGGATGTTGTATTTTTTGATTTTAGTTGGATGTTAGTAGTCACGAACATAGGAAAGATGTTTGTTTGGTGTGGTGAAGAAAATTTTATGATTTGTGCATTTGTTTTACTTATTCTTTTCATTTCATTGGTTTGAACCACAAGGATATGTTTTTGTTTTAGTGATAAGAATAAATTTATTGCATATCAATGAATAAGTATTCTAATATTTATTTTTAATTATTAAACTTATTTATTATATATATTCGTATTATAATATTTTTTTATATTATAATTCAAAAAATAAATTAACTATATTAGTAGTGTTTTGAACTCATAAATAGGAGGATACGAACCAAATTTATTACTTGGTACGACTTCAAAACACTACTAGCATAGTTACTTTAGTTTGATATTTATTTTTGAAAATATTATTTTATTAAAATATTAAAATTAAATTAGAGAATATTGAACCAAACTTATTATTTAATATCTTAATTGATAGACACCAAATATACTACCAAAATGATTAATTTAGTCTATTTTTTTCTAATTATAATATTAAAAGAAAAATAATATTATAAATATGAATACATATAATAAATAAGTTTATTAATTAAAAAATAAATATTAGAATACTTATATATTAATTATTTAATTTTAGTAGGTAATGAATACATAAAATGTAAACATAAATAAATAAAACAAGAAATATTTTGGTGAAATGTAAAAAGTATTACGTTATATGGTAAAGTGCAAATACACATATAGTATGAGGGGTTAAGTGTAATTTTTACCACAATTTTCAGGGATAAAATTATCCATATAGGCTAAAGTGTAAAAATAAATTAGTTTATATGATAAAGTGTAACAAAAAAAATTTTGTACGTTAAAGTGTAAAAATCTGAATAATTCATTGGTAGCGCATGTTTTTAGTTTTTAGCAAATACAATTAATGTTTCCTCACGTATAGGTATGATGGTTCAATTAGCCTTGTTTGGTCTAATACTATGAATACCAGGATTGAGATTACGAATCTCAATCCTCGTTTCTTCTACGATTCTAATTTTCAATCCATAACCAACAATTTATTACATCTAACCCCACACTCATCTCTTTTATCAAATCATCATTATACTTAAAAAATAAAAAATTATTAAATACAATATAATAATACACTATCATCCACATTTCAGACATGATTTGACATCAAATCCAATATAAAAATAAATTATCATCTACTTTCTAGACATGATTTGACATCTACAGTAAAAAGTAAAAACTTTCGAATTCTATAACAAACAAAGATTCTTACTATTTATAGAATTCTGAATACTCAAGATTTTGAATACTAGAATTCTGAATACTCAAGATTTTGAATATTAGAATTCAGAATCCCAACAAATCCTAGTCCAAATAATAATTGCTCAAAAGAGCTTCACAAAAATAATAATTAAATAGAGAAAAATACGCTCATCCCCCTGAATTATTCAGATTTTTACACCTTGCCATATTTTTTTTTTGTTTTGTTAAATTCTACCATATAAAATAATCGACTTTACACTTTACCCCTAAAAATTGTGGTGGAAATTACACTTAACCCCCATACTATGTGTGTTTTTATATTTTACCATATAACGTAATATTTTTTACATTTCACCAAAATATTTTTTTGTTTTATTTATTTATGTCTACATTTTATGTATTTATTACCTACTAAAATTAAATAATTAATATATTTATATTCCAATGTTTATTTTTAWTTAATAAAGTTATTTATTATAGTATACATATTATAATATTTATTTTTTTAATATTATAATTTAAAAAATAGACTAAATTTATTATTTTGTTAGTGTATTGAGCGCGTATCGATTAATATATTAAATAATAAGTTTGGTCAATATTCTCTAATTTTATTTTAATATTTTCAGTGGATCCTTATCTATTTCACTTACTTATACTAGATTTTACGGAGCCTGCTCATGTACAACACAATTTGGATAAGATCATAGAAAAGATTATTTTCAAGCAAACCAGCCTATCTTCTAAATTTGTATAGGGGTTACGCGGTGGTTGGAACAAAGACACATTGGATTGTGAATTCCAATGTGGCACACATATATCTACACAGACAAAAAAAGATATTTTCAAAAATAAAATCGAACCAAAGTAATTATGTTAGTAGTGTTTTGAACTCGTACCAAAGTAATAAGTTTGGTTCGTATTTTCCTATTTATGAGTTTAAAACACTATTAATATAGTTAGTTTATTTTTTTAAAATATAATATTAAGAGAAAAATAAATATTTTAATATGAATCCAGATAATAAATAAGTTTTTTAATTAAAAATAAATTAGAATACTTATTTATTAATTATTTAATTTTAGTAGATAATAAATACATGAAATGTAGATATAAATACATAAAACAAGAAATATTTTGATTAAATGAAAAAATATTACGTTATATGGTAAAGTGCAAAATTACACATAGTATGGACGGTTAAGTGTAATTTTCACCAAAGTTTTAGGGGTAAAATTATCCATATAGGATAAAATGTAAAAATCGCATAGTTCATATGACAAAGTGTAATTAAAAAAACATATTTTGTATAGTAAAATATGAAAATCCGAATAGGTGAGAAAGTTTGGTGTATTTCTCCTAATTAAATATATTACATATTTTAACAATATTAATATTAATCTAGTTAACATAAGTTAGTGACTTCAGGTCTTTAATCTCTTTTTCTACTTATTCTTTTGTATTGTCATTTCAGCATAAACCACACTTTGGATGTGAAAATTAGTTGGAGTCAACTCAATTACTCATCAATGCAATTCATTAGAACTACCAGTCATATAATATGTATGGAAGAAGAGGTAGCTCTTGTACCAACACCATTTAGAAGTGTACACACACTTTCATAATGTTAAAAATCTAAATGGTAATTACAAAAAAAACCTTGAGGATTATTATATTAGACAAAGATTGTTCACTATGCTTTAATTTCGACTGTGGATATTGGATGTAACCAAATAAAATAGAAGTGCAATTGTAATAAAATACTTTATCAACTGCAGTCAGAGATTCTATATTTAGACCCATGGTGTTGGTTGTTCATGTGTAATTGGAACTTAATACTTATCTTATTTAATTTTTTTCTTTATTTTATTTGGTCATTTTTAATATTTTTTATTTATTATATTTTGCAAAATTTAATATTTTTATTTTTACTAATTATTGTTCATCAAAATGAATAAAAAATACAATTTAGTGCTACTAATACGTATAGTTTGCCTAATATAGAAAGCAATTATAATTTATTCAGAAAATCAACAAAATCACTATTCAGACTGTTGCACTACAAACAAGTTGCATTTCAAACATTTAATAAGCACAATTCATCTAACAATATATACATTTATTTCATATATCAAAAGTGTAAGATTTTACCGGTCCTTGATCTGAAATAAAAGTCTATCTTTCCCCCACGGGGAGAAGCATCTCCAATATCTTTCAATAAATTTTGTAAAAACCATGACCACGCATCTTTAGTTTCTGAAAAAACTATCGCGAATACTATAAGAAATAGACCGTTGTTCCCGTCTTGAGCCACAGCCGACAAAAGTTCGCCTCGGTGATATCCCGTCAGGAAGCATTCATCAATGGCAATCAATGGTCGACATCCAGCTAGAAATCCCTTTTTACATGCATCAATGCATATGTAAAGTCGATTAAATCGAGAAGGCTCCCCTGGAGCTGAAATCTCAAAGGTAGTTCCGGGATTAGTTCTCAATAATTTTTCTCTATAATCCCACAATCTAGCATATTGATCATCCTGATTACCATCCATAGATTGTAGGGCGAGGTTCCTTATTCTGTATGGCTTTGAGTACTAATCTTCATCTTAAATTTTTCAGCAATATGAGTCTGCAACTCCAACCCCGGCATATTTGGAAATTTCTTCAAGTCTTCAGCCACGTTTTTTCTTAACCATTTTGTATCTATGAACCTGACATTCATGTTTCCCTTCTTACAATTATGTTCTTCATAGTACGTTTTCACCTCGTAAGTTTCAAGATGGCCAACTTTTGAACAATAGATAAGCCATGGACAACCATCCACACATTTGACTCTACACCTCCCATTATCTTTCCTCGGAAATAATAACATGTAGCCATACCCCATAACCTTTCACTGCTTCATAAAACTCATCAATGGAAGAGAATTGTTGGCCTAATCTAAAACTTACTTGTCCGTAAGCATTTTCAGCACACATTGACTCGGCTTCATCCCCACTATTTGACGAATAAGAATCGAAATCTTCTATCATTTTCAATTGGCTGCACGATTTTACTGGCCCACTCGAAAAGCCACTGAAATCACCACTAATTTGTCTCTCTTTTTCAACGGCATTAGTATTAAAAGTTGGATCAATATTGTCATCATAAGAGTTTTGGAATGACATCTGTGGGGTAAAAATATTATATATTATTTTTTAAACAAAAAATCTATATAAAAGTAAAGGAAACACTCCAACGAGAAATCCCAAGAAAAATAAAATATATTAAAAACGAAAAAATCAATAGAAACAGAAGAAAAAATTAAATACCTTTCACAATCAAAATGTAGCAACCACGAGAGGCCAAGAAATTCAAAGGAGATGTTCTAGGGTTTCATTCGATAAGGTATTTGACAGAGAAATCCTAGTCTTGGTCGAAGAAGGTGAAGAATTGAAAAGAAAATTTACTCTAATTGACCCGCTTTCTCTCTTTAAAAAAAACTCTAATCTGAGTTGTATTTGACATTGAAATAGGCGCGTGTATTTATAAATAAAAAGGAGGGAGGGTTTATGTTCAGTTGCCAAGTCAGCATTCTAATCATCCTTTACACTACCATGGTTAATAGAAGTCCTGAAGTGGGACATATAATGAAAATATAAGCCTTAAATTGGGAAAATTTGAAAATTGAAGCCTTTTATTGGGAAAGATTAAAAATTAAGCCTTAATTTGACACGATATTGTAAAATCGGGCCCCGTTATGAAATTACCCCTACGATTATGTGTCAATAAAAACTCAGAGAACAAAATTGGGCTTACGATAATCACCTAAATGATTGATATGTGTAAAAACTACCATAATAATTTTCAATCATGAATCAATCTCTCTATCGTTAGGTTCTGCTATAAGAATTTTTGTGATTTAGCCTTTAACCATTTAGCAATCTATTCTAATTTTATATTCCATGTAATATGGCAATAAGTTAACGTTACTTCGACAGCCACGATGAGAGTGTAATCTTGGTAAAGATGGCGTGGATAAGTGATCCAACTCAGGCCAAATACAGAGGTGGTTTGGCCAACGGTGGGCCAATAAATATTTCAATGGCGACCCACTGAATGAGTGAACATTCGGTCATTTCAGCCCAAAAATGAATCGAACCGAAATAAGTTTAGAACTAAATTAATTGAAAATCGAAATAATTATAAAATTATAAATTGAACCGAATTGAAAATAGACGAAATTCTCCATCCATCTCGTATTAATAATCTTACAGTGTAGTTTATACAAATATTAATTTACATATTATTTTTCAATTTTGCCCTTCTCAAATTTATTAATATCAATTAATAATTCAATAAGTTCGTGTTGAAATTAGTATATTTGTATTGAAATATTAAATATTTGCATCATTGTCATCAATATCCATTGACCAAGAGATGAACTTGTAATTTCAAAAAATATTAATTAAGGGTATTTATGAAAATGAAAAAATGATGATATTTTAAACATTATAATTGGACTATCTTTAATACTGGATTGTTTTCGTGAGACGGGGGGAGTAATAAATAACAATAGGTAATATAAAAATTATTACTATTTTTAATTTATATGTTGGTTAGCCGTATACAAAACGAATCAAAAACCCGATTTTTTTGAATTTTTAAATCGAAACCGAACCAAATTTACAATTAAACCGAACCAAAATTTTTGGTTTGGTAAGTTTTTAGCTAATTAGTGAATGGCAGGTGTTGCTCCTATTTAAAGGGATACTTTATTCTTTCTGCCTGCTTTTATACGCTTTTCACTGCTGGTGCCATAAAAAAGACAAAATCACAAAAACCTCACTCTGCTTTTTTTTGCTAGCCCCCAACCTAAGAATAGAATCATCTGGAGTAAGAGTAAGAACATTTATGTTTTTTTCTAACAAAAAAAGACTGTCAAGTCTTCTTATTGATTGAGCTCCTAAAAAAACTGGCAGCAAACATTCCTTTTTTCTTTTCTTTTTTTTTCCTTTTTCTTTCCCCTTGAAAATGGACAGCAAGTACTCCCCTATTGGCATCTGCAAAAGGCTCATCAACTTCATATCAATCAAGTTATTTCGCCAAACGTCTCGTGATCCGGAGATCGCAGTCGAGTTTAGACACGTAGATGACCATTCTGAAAAGGGTTCGGAGGAAAAAGAAGAACACCAACAAATCCCTGTCCGAGACTCTGATCATCAGAAAATCGATGGGACGGTGGGTAAAGGTAAGGGGCAGGTTCACGAAGTTGATCGGGCAGTGAAACGGCCCAAAAAGAGCGTGACTATAAAAGAAGACGACAAAATGGTCAGGAAAAGAGATCAGGCTAATAATCTTTTAGCCGATGGAGAAAAAAATCAGGCCCGCGGCGAAACAAAACCAAGACCTCCGAGGCACTGGGGACCTCTTCTGAGTGTGGCCTCAAATATAAATGAAAAGTGTGAAGCATTTATCAGCAGCAGGAAAAGGGCCATGAGAAGAAACTATACTCTTGATCCTGATCAGAAGTCTTGATTTTTATTTCATGTTGTAAATTCATAAGTTGAAAACTATGAATTGCATTTTTTTTATTTTTTTCTAAATATTGTATGGTATGGAACTTTTTTTTATATATATATAATTTCAACATCATATGAGAAACCATTTGTGATATGATGCCTAAATTTGGTGAATCATTAAACGGTTAGATTTCTTTGATGCCTAATAATTGTAGTTTGATGCTATTTTAATATCATTCCATTGATTATCATTGAATCAGGACATAACCAGATAAAACCAACCAAACAAACAAACAAAAAGTGGTTGCAAACGCATAAAGAATCACAAGAAAGCATGATCAAAGAATTATGTATGATATAACACATACATAGTCCATATATAAGTAAAATATTACAAAACTCAATTTATTATTTTGTTTTTTTAATTAAAAAAAAAAAAGTAAAACAAGACACAGAGTGGTCAAAAATCTTATTTCCAAAGGATTATCAAGCTGTCTCGAATTTGTAATCTCCTCCATTTTCTTTGACCTACCCATGGAAAATCCTTCACAATGATCACTCGCTAAGTTGAAACCTTCCCCTTCTTTATCTCCCTCAACTACAAACACAAAAACAAAATAAAAACGAAGGCAAGAAAAAAAAAATCTCATCTTTTTTCAAACTTCAACTTGTTAAATCTGAGGATGACAATTTTTGACACGGCACGAATCTTTTCGAAAACAATTTTAGACACAATAGATTTATTTTTTCCTTGTAAACAAATATGAAGTTTTTTTTCTTAAAAGAATATATAATAATTATATCACTTTTCCCCTAGCATCCTAATATAATCACCCCCTTCACTCTTCAAAGGAATGCCTCGTCGAACGGTAAAGATCATAAGGGGCCCACAAATGATCCACATTACACGGCTTCCTCGAATCCAACCTCAACCAAGGCTTCCCCTTCCCACTCCAATGCAACAAGCTAATCGGGCCGGGGTGCAACCCCCTACACTTCCCCTCGATATTATCCCCGCCCAACCCGTGTTGGTTCCACCTGTGATCAACGGGCTCGATATTCCCGGCCAACACGAGCAAGAACGGCGGCAACGAGCCCAGCTGATAAATCCTCCTCTGCTTCTGAAGAACCATCCACTCCTCGACCCTCCCCGAGTACCCGCCCTCCCTCCACTTCTCCAAGTCCATCACCATCACGCCCGTGTTGAAGTAACACGGGCTCCGGCCCTCGAACGTCCTCGTCAGGGCCGGGTCGGACCAAAACGCGTCGGTGAAGTAGTTGGTCAGGTTCGCGTGGCAATATTCCGGCGCGGCGAGGACTTTTTGTCTGAGGTCGACGGCCCAGAGCTTCGCCACGTCATCGACCACGACGAGATCGGAGTCCAGGTAGATCAGGCGGCCGACGTCCAGCGGGAGGACGTCGGCCAGGTAAATCCTGGCATAATTCAGGGGCTGGTCGAGGGCTTGGCGGATGGACTTGGAGATGAGCCCGCGGACGCGGGCCGGGTCGAAGCGGTAGGTCCGGAAGGTGAGGTAGGGGAAGGTGGAGCGGATGGTGGAGAAGACTTCGGGCTCGGGCCGGACGTAGAGGAAGTGGAAGACGACGTCCTCCGGGCAGGTGGAGTGCTGGAGGATGGAGAGGACAGCCGCCATGGTGCCGCGGAGGTAGTTGGCATCGAGGGTCATGGCGATGTGGATGGCGGTGGCGGGCCCGGGGGAGCAGGACTCGCCATTGCGGAAGGCGGGGGCCTCGCGGAAGGAGAGAGAGGCTGGGGTGGTGGGGTCGGGGTGGAGGAGGAGGAGGAGGAGAGACAGGAGGCCGGGTAGGAGGGGTGGTAGGGAGGAGAGGACCATCCTGTGCTCATGATAATGAGAGAAAGATGGAGGGAGGTGAAGCCATTAGAGGGAGAGGCTGGTGAAGAGAAGGTTTAGGAGATTTGGAATGGAGGGAGAAGAAGGAGAGAATTTGGTGGGATTTTTTTTATTTTTTATTTTAATTTTATTTTTTTGGGCATTGGGAGGTAGAGAGTCATCCTTATTCATCGGAAGATCCATGCAAATATAGAGAATGGATGAGAAGAAAAAAAAAATCCAAAAACTTAGTGTGTGTTTTTTGTTTTTGTTTTTTTTTGCTTTTATTTTGATATATTAATTAGAGAAAAAAAAAGTTTGGCATGGAGATAGTACAGTGAATATACGCCTTAATTAAGATTTTCTTGGTTTGAAAATCTGATATGATTAAATTACGTGATTAATTAGTTTCCATGGCTTTTAGAGTAATATCTCGAAAATCGGATTTTACTTTATATATTACACTAAGTATTTTACATCAACAATAATTACGGAAATCCTAAGGTGGGATTTTTTAATATATTTAATGTATTTATTATAGCTTAACTATGGAATATTTACTAATTAATAGAACTTGATTTGGTGATTATTGATATTTGATATATATAAATGATGTATGAATCCGGTCTATATTTGAAAAAGAAAAAAGGTAAAAGTAACACCGTCCATATTGCAAGTGAATATACACACTAGGGTTTCAGATTAATTTATAGAACTTTTGCAAACACAGATTCACCAAAATTGAGGGTTATTAAACTCATGATTGCACACTCTCACTTAAAAAAATTCTGGTGAACTAAAGATTAAACTAAACTCAATTGATAAAAGTTAAATATGCAAACGGGCCGAGTCGGTCCAAAATTCATCCGGACCATTATTTTGAAAGCCCGACCCATTTTGACGTCGGACCACTGGCACAATAGGGTGGACCAAATAGGCTCAGTTTTCTCGGGACTGTAAAATATGAGCTCGGGTCGACCCTAATTCTTGGGGGCCGGTTCGAGCTGAACTCTAGTAAAATGTAGAAATGCTTGTTAAGTGTGCATAATTATTATTTCTAACCAAACAATGATAACTCCCAAAAAGGAAACAAGAGTAAAATAGAAGGCGATCGTAGCAAACCTCTGATGAGACACAAAGTTATGACGAAATTATAATACTAGAAAGGTCGACTATCAAAACTCAAAGCTCGTCTTTTGTTGGAGATGTTTGATAACACCTTTCATCCCAATAATACGGGAACTTATATTTGGCAGCCGTATGCGGCATATCCCAATCATCATATATGAACCTGAAATCAAAATAAAGAAAACAAAAATACATCCAAAAGCTAAGAAGTAGAAGAAGTATATGAATGACAATTTTTTCATAGAGGAAATGATTAACTTACACTTTAATCGGTGGTCGAGATATAATAACCAAAAATTGCAAATCTTCATGTTCGTTCGTGTTCCAGACCTAAAACATGACAAGTAAACAGCCCGTCGATGAATTCTGTAGCTAGTTACCATAAGTATCTTTTATTTGGCACAAGTTGACCACATAATGCACTGTGCACACAAAAAAAATAAAAAAAATAAAAAGGCAAATATACCTGATGAGCATCGTTTACCGGGACATGAAACGTGCTATTTGTGAAAATAGGAAACTCATGTGGACTGCCCGGATAATTTTTATGCGAATTCGAAGCAAGATAAAAAGTACCACTCCCTTTTAACACGACAAAAATCTCTTCACACGAGTGCCTGTGAATTGGCGTACGAGCACCCGGAGCAAATGTTTGAAGCCACACCTCAACCTGCCAACCATTAAAAAAAAAAAAATGCCGAATTATGTTTTTGATATTTGCATGATTTAACCAGAATTTAAAGCAAACGAGGTGTGCGTTACCCATATCCGTCGAGCAGTGTAAATAGTAATAAAAAAATGGAAAATTACTGAAATTATATGATTTTTTTTTTTTAATCCTCAGCGCCCCCTTGTTTCTCTCTGTACAAATAGTGTTAAAAATAAAAAATAGTGGACTTATATGATATTTATATTTTTTTAAATCCTCTAACTCACACTAAACAGTGTGAAAGATTAAAATATATATATATAATATATATATTCCGACTCAGGGCACGGCTATGTCTTGGCTACGCCATTGGCTACTGGGTTTTACATTTATACACAAATAAAACACTTTTACAACGTTAAATAACAATACTCACATTTTGAATTAGTCAAGCTTTAGGCTTGATCAATAAGAGCATGATCACAATGAGACAACTAACAGAAACAAATGGATAAAACTATAGTTACCTCTTTAAACCCGTGCATCGCTGAACCGGCAATGGTGATGTGAGATAACCCGAGTCTACCGTAGTTATCCTGATCCATCGCACTGATATTCCTTATTATAGGCACGCCTGCAATTCAATTCACAGATAAACAATACGACGGTTATACTCTGATAATTCCAATAAATTGGGATGTTAACTTGATTAACTTTGTGCCCATCAAGTGTTTGTTAAAATGACTGATAGAAAGGTTCTTGCCATTTGATGCGCAATGAGAAGCTTCAGCAGAGGCAGAAGTCAAAAGAGCAATGAAGAAAGAAAACCACAAACAATCCATCATCTTTCTCGAAGAAGCACTTCGCGCCTCAGCGCCAGATTGCTAAACTGCTGTCTTTTTATTTTACAGAGTAACTTCAAGAACCTTCAAGGTGGCATTGTACCTTTTAATTTGCGTTGTTTGAAATACAAATTATATTAATATTATTTTTATTATTATACATGAACATGAAGATTATACATTATTGAATACTTCTCTTTAAACTATATTATTGGTCATGTTCGATATCAAATCGTCATCATCACAAACTAATATATTCAAAATCTTTTAATAGATGACACGCCACACAACAACATATCATGATTGAACATGAGATTCTTAAAAAGTGATTGACTCTAACTCTTGTATATCGAATTGCATATGAAATTATGAGCGAAAATTGCTTTTGTTGAAATTTGAAAGGTATCCTAACATAACAATGCAGTACCATGTATAAGATTTAAATTAAACACATATGATAAAATACCTTATATCATATTAGATAATCAAATCTATAAACAAAAGTAAATTAATCTACACGCATGAAAATTGAAATTAATTATTGAAATATATATACTTAACGTGTAATTGATTTAAATTAAACACAATCGATAAAATTTTAAAACATCATAATCTAATTTTAAATTTTCTATGAATTTAAAATAAATAAAAATAATTTAGAAATATTTGATAATAGAATTAATCAAATTCAACCAATTTAAAACTCATTTAATTGATTAAATTCAACTCAAACTATAATTAATTTTGAGTCCACTTAACAATTGAGAGGCTCAATTGTTTTTAGTCCAATTTAAAATCTGATAAGCCCAGCCGTAGATGCGGATTCAATCCCATAACATGACCAAATAACCTTATGTATAAAAGCCGATAACCCTAAAAAATTTGAAGTATCTTGATGTCAGATCAATATATTACCAGATACATGATTTTAATTAAACCCAATAAATTTAATAACAGTACCAGACAATACATTTAAATTAACATAATTTTAGAATATGATATTATTCTAATATCTTATGTAAATTCAAAATTAATAAAGTATATACATACATACACATATACATATACATAAACATACACGCTCTCTTTATATACTTAAAAAATGAATAAAGTTATTATTATAATATCTTATTCCAATTCAAAATCATATAAAAAATAAAATAAAATGAAATATCCAAAATTATTATTCCAATATCTTATTTCAGTTCAAAATTAATTATAGTATACACACACATGCACATATACATACAAAAAATAAATAAGTTATAATTTAGAGTAAGAAATATAATGTTATTCAATTAATAATTAAAATAAATAAATAAGTTTGAAGAAGCAGAACAAAAAAAAAATACATAAACATATTAATCAAATATTATATTATATATATATAATATTTAAATTATTTATTTTCTATAGATAATAGTTTAAATTTAATTATTTTAAATTAAAAATAAAAATAAAATATTCTTAGAAGCCCAATTGATAAAAAAAATTCTACTCAAATCGGCCCCAATTGGTAAAACCCAACTAAAAAGCCCTAACCCATTTAGGAATCATAACCATTTAAATCCAGCCGAGATCGATGGTCTATACATACCAACCACACCACATCCAACGGTCCTAATCTACCAGCACCAAACTAACCCTACTGTAAATACAACGACCCTACATTTTCGGCCCATTTGCCACCATCGCAAACCCTAGCCCTCATCTGTCCCCCACAACCCTTGTCTTCTCTGGAGATGGCAAAATCAGAAACTACACTCGCCGCTCCGAACCCAACTACAGTCCCCGTTAAACTTCACCGCTCACACACAACACAAACACCATAGATTTTAGTTCAAAATTTTTGGTTTAATCGCAATCACTCCCATCCCCTCCACCCCACCTTCTCTGATATGTAGCCGAACTTCATCGCTCCTTCGCCATTTCCGTCTGAAATACAGTTTCACCGTTCACACACAACACAAAAACACCATGAGTTTCCAAACCTACCTTTGGTTACATCCGTCATCTCCCTCGCATCACATCACCGTTCACACAAAACAAACAAACACCATAAGTTTCCTACTTGATTTTAAAACACCACTTGAGTTAGACCAAATCTATTCCAGATCTAAAGTTCTAACAGGTTTTGGATCACATGTAGTGACTCTTGTTCTCAACTTTCGAGAATAATTTATCAGGTAAACCTTTGAGTCGTTTTTTTCATTATTTTTTTTCATTAAGTTTTTAAAATGATATTGCATGTAAAGTTTTTACATATCTCGATTTTGTCCTTAAAAAACTAACCCTTGTTTGTTCTTCAAATTTTGAAATATTTGTGACCTACTTTACTTAAAGATCTGCAAATCAATTTTAATTTTTTGTTTGTTTATTGCATAAAATTCATTTACATATGTCCATCTATGTTGAGATCTAATTGTTTTTTATATGTTCATCCAGATCTAATAGTATGTTCAGCGGCTATTAGGTCAAGTCCAGTGTAACAATCTCATTTATGCCAGATTAGCGGATTTCATATGGATTCTTCTATTGCATGGTAAATCATCTCAATTCTGATTTATCTCATATAACTTTTTAAATAAATAAAAAAGTTCATCAAAAACTATGAATAAACTTTTAAAAGATTGTTGTTGCATGTGAGGCATTACATTATTAAACATTTTTATTTATAAATATTTAATTAAAATTTACTACATGTGATTTGCGTTTCTGATTAATTTATGATTTATAACTAATAAATAATGTATTATGATACAATTCTTTATTAATAAATTATATTATATTTTTATACAAATTGTGGGGTCTGAATCATGTTATTTTTGCATATTTTGATTAATGTGTCATATACTGACATTATAATCTCTGGCATGATTTGATAATATTGACTCTATATATATGACATTGTTGATTAACTATCTTACTTGGAATGAGTATGAAGTTGATGAGTATCTTTTACACTGTTTTGGAATGAATATGAAATTTATTTATCTTATTGTGAATGACTATGTAATTAATAAATATCTGTTATACCCTTTGCTGAGATTATTTTTCCTATATATCATGTTTCTATATCACATTGTTTTTGATACTGTTCTTACATATTTTCAAAATGTCATTGAATATAGAAATATAATCACAAACTGTAAGCTTACCTCATTTGCTTATCTTGGATGATAATTATACAACATATCCATATGATATTTCTTATAATACTTTTAAATCGGAATAATATAATATGTTTAAGTTATCCGTTGGAAACCTGACATGACATATATTGGATGATAATGCCTCTGAGTAGAGTACAAGGTTTAAGTAGGTGTGAAAATGTCACGGATAAAGACATATCTTTTTTAATAAGCTATTATCTATATATGTTATATAATCTATTGACAATATATAGTTTAGAAGAATGAATAAATTTTACAAATATAATTATTGCATATAAGCTAACCTACTTTAATTTTACTGCGGTTGTAATACATAAGATAAACTTATCAAAAGACAAGTCCTAATTACGTTGTTAAAGTCATTTGAGAGTTGTTGCATATACAATTTTTATTTGATAAATATCATTAACTAATTATAAGACTGTGATAAATAAATATAATGTTTGATAAAAAAAAGTAACATTTTAACTATTTATATTTACTTAGATAATTTTAAAATGTGAAACATAATCATCAAATGTATGCTAAACCAATTTGTTTGGGTTGGATGACAGTTATAAAACAAACTGATACATGTAACTAGTAATATCTCAATAATTTTTTTAATGTTCATCCTATACATCATATTGATATTTTATCTTATGTTGCGATCTAATTATTCTCTACTAATGTATTATGTCTGGTTTAACCAATTTCAAAAGGAAGCAAATATGCAAGATAAATCAAGGGAACATTAACAGCTGAAAAAAGGTAAGTATACAACATATCTTTTAACATAATTGTATTGCTACTTTAAAATTGAAAATTTTATTATGTCTAAATTTATCGTCTGGAAACCTAACATGACCTACCTTAGATGATAATGCCTCTGAATAGAGTTTAGGGTCTAAGTAGGTGTAACAATGCAACGAACACAGGCATTTTTTTTTTTTAACTAACATCTGCATATTTTATATAATATACTGTTTAATATTTATTTGTCTATGTTGAATCTGAAATCTTATAGCATCAATCTTGCAGGTTTGGAACATATATTGTGGAGAACAAATGATACCTTACAACATGAAAAAAGATAAGTACAAAAATGTCATCCTTAAATTACACTCACACTGCCATTCCAAATAAAACAAAACAACATTGTTTAGTTCAATAAAAATAGTTTTATATTAATTATATATTTTTATCACATAACTGAAAGGAGTTTTATTTGTATCTCATGTTTGGAAAAGGAAAACGGAAGAATATTGATGAGCAAAGGGATTACACACAATAAAAGATAAGTAATAGATTTCAAACTAATATACATATGTACAAATAGATTTTATACTTAAGAGCATCTCCAATGGGACAATGTGAATTCATAATGACATGGAAAATACAATATTATTATTTAGAAATCTTCTCCAATGGTAAATGTGAATGGTTTAAAATACTTAACTACTATTGGTGGAGGAGATAGAGAAATAAATTAATTGATATTAATGGGTGAATAAATAAGATAAATTGTTAAATAGACAATATCTAGCACATCATCTACATGTAGACGGTGTGCGAGATATTGTCTACATTTTCTCTTACCACATAAAAATTTTAAGCTTATGTAGCAATAAATCTATTGCAATTGACATCTTACTGGAGATGCTCTAATAAACTACAACTTTATGATGAATCAAAAGTGGTTTTGCTTTATCACAAGTTGTAGATAATTTGGAAAGTTATATATGTCGGGCAGAACAATTCATGGGATTGAAGTTAAATGTCAAAACACATTTTATGCACTCGACTCCTATTTAATTTTTAACTACACTTAATAACATATAAATATAATCTTAATTTGTGTAGTTCTAAACTGTAAGTTTAACGGATTGACAGGAAAAATAGGTATGACAAATTCTTCAATCTATTCAATTTAAAATATAATCTGGTTCAAAAAAAAAAATTACCTGGTTGAATGTTGTTTGTTTGTACTCTTTTTTCTATTAAATCGGTCTTCCTCCTCATATTGATTCCTCACAATGCGCTGCTACAA
The DNA here is from genome assembly GCA_014905375.1 of Phtheirospermum japonicum. Lineage (NCBI taxonomy): Eukaryota > Viridiplantae > Streptophyta > Magnoliopsida > Lamiales > Orobanchaceae > Phtheirospermum > Phtheirospermum japonicum. The sequence continues at coordinate 2,831,499 of BMAC01000036.1, forward strand.
ATATAATTACACGTCTTATGTTTGTATATGGATGTTTAGTTGTGTGTGTATGTGTGTGTATTTTTTTTACTTGGAACTGTGATAAGAAAAACTGTTGTGCGATGATATAATTTAGGTTGTTAGGATTATTATTCTGCAATCTGTGACAACCTTTATAGGCACAAAGAGATATATTTAAAACAAATATTTTGCAAATTTAGAAGATATGCATTATATTTAATAGGTAAATTAAAGTGTATATCTTCCCTGATAAATAGATTCTTCAATTATTAGGATTCTTCAAAATAAAAAGTACATTTTAATATATCGAGAGGATTTACTTGAAAAATATAAAAAATACTTTTCTTTTAATAAATATATTATTTTACAAAACTTCTCACTAATATATGAATATGATTTAGCTATGAAATTTCAAATGAAAATATAATTTCGGAATTACTTATATTATTTTTAATATAATATAGAACATAATAATTAATATTTATTCTCGACATTGTACAACTTTTATATTATGAAAATTCAGAAAATTGTGCTCTTTACAAAGAAGTAAAATTATTATTTTTTACAAATCAGTAATGTATATATAGTTTCCATTATCTGGTTACCTTTCAACCATTAATATTTTACTCGAGGCTAAGATTTTTTAAAACTTTCAAAAACATACTATATATTGGAAAAGTACAAATTACTATTTCAGATTTTTTTAAAAAAGTTATTAAATATAGTTGATTGTTTATAGCCATATATAAGATACATAAAAGGTTTTCATACGTCACAACTAAAGTGTGAACGTAATTTTATCTGTCAATTTATTTTACATTACTCATTTTTGATACCAGTGATGATTAGTGCGTACGTTTTTGTTTTGTACACAATCAGATTTAGCGAATGTGTTTACTTATTCTTTTAATGATTGTAATTTATTTAGTCCTTTTATATTTTGTATATTTTGGATGATTTTTAATTCCTGCTTTAGATCACATGATAGTAATAAAAAATTTAAAAATATTAGATCAGTACAGTATACTTAGTATAGGTCAACGAACATAGGTTCACTTGACCAGATTGTCTTTTGGACTATGTCAATATTGTTTATTAAAAATTGAATTAATGGTAAACTTTATAAAAGATTACTATATGTATCGTGTATCGTGTGGAGAAATGCTTCCCATACTGCCCTGCATCGTGTGGAGAAATGTTATATATCCCATGGAGTATATAGGTCCGTGTCCCAATAACAAATTTCCTACAAAATAAAATAATAATTATAATTTAATTGATATATGACTCTTAAGATACAATAAAGATTAATAAATTTAGACACAAAATAATAATTACCTGAAACATGTCCCACCAGAATCGACTCACCTCATCAGAGACTGCCTTAAACTGCCAACCGGCGTGATGGAGCTCCTTCTCCATGATCTCCCAAAATATGTTGGTCAGCCTGACCTCCCTACTATATAGCATGTAACTTTCTTTATGTTTACAAATATATTTTAATAATAACGATGATTAAAATTATAAAACTATTAATTTACTTACCTCTTCTCGATGATATAAACAATGTATCGCCTCTGTGGTGGGCTCAAGTCCTATCGGGATGTACCCGCATCGGACGATGTCGGTGTGGTGTCTGTGGTCGGTGCTGAATGATCAGTACCAATGCCCACGTAATCGTTATCGAAATTAGCTTACCCCATATCCGATTAATCTAGGCTGCTGGATCCACGTCCATGACCTCTTGGCATCTGATAAAAGTATATATAATACGATCGTCTTGGAAAATACAGTATATATATTATATATCAACTATTTTAATAAATCCAAACATGAATAAATTATTTTAAAAAATAGTGTTTTAAAATATGAATAATTTACATATATTTCAACCAAACTAATAATTTGAACCGACACTTTCACTATTAAAGTTATCACCAAACTCATCTTCGTCTGTATCTTGATCTGTATCTTGATCGGTGAGTAGCTCTTCTTCTGTATCATCATCTGCCTCATCACCAAGTTCATCAACTTCATTATCATTGGGGTCGTGCAACTAGAAATCGACATCGTCTAGTTGAGTTGGATTGTGTGTATCTACATCGTCCTCATTAAATGATTGCTCTGGTAGAGGCTCGATGAACTCAATATTTGATCTCGACTTGATTTTACACGTTGCCCACCAGTCCAACTTGTCTCGTTTCAAACTTGGGTATGCACGATAGTATACCTGTATAGCTTGGGCAGCAAGTACAAAAGGTTCATATCGATTGAACCTATGCTTATGATTGATATCGACAAGCTTATATTGTGGATGAACTTTTGTTCCTGAAGGAGTTGGATCAATCCATCAATCATCCGGATCTACGCACTTGAACAATTGTGTGTTTTCTCCATTCGGCCAGTGTATTCAAGCTGCACAATTTCAATGAGACGACCGTAATAATCATAATTTGTTGCACCATAGTTTGACCCTTTAATTCATACTCCACTGCTCGATGTTACTTTGTTAAATCCGTGCTCGATTGTGTGAAATTTATAGCCATTTATCTTACATCCAGTATACATTTTCACACATCGTGATGGACCCTCAGCTAGGCTCCTAATGTTCACACCGATCACATTGTTCGAACGATCTCTAGCCTATGACGTTGAAGAATCATTTTTAATTTAGGAAACACACTAGATAAATATACACGGTAATTAAATGTTATGCATCTCGATATCGAATGTCTTACGTAATGTTTGAACCAATTGGCAAATTCATTTTCTAATTTTTTGTTTAGCCTATCATCAACAATGTTTGGTTGGAGACGTTGAATGCTCTTCATGTAAATACTACATCATTCGTTAGACAATTGAGTAAAAAAGTATTAGTACATATATATATATATATATATATATATATATATATATATATATATATATATATATTTACAGTATAAACTGAAAAGAGTATTCGTACCTAACATATTCTTGGACCTCCTCACAATTTAGCAACATGTATATCCTCTTGGCATTGTATTCTGGTTCGGTTATGAATCTTTTCCATTTGTACCAAATGTCTCCCCATTTTTTTAAAGACCAAGGGAATTTCATCAGCGCCATCTACACCATCCTGACCGTCATTATTTCTAGGTAAATTTGTTCTTTTGGTTAAAACATGATCTTCGAAATAGTAGGAACTAAAAGTTGATGCCTCTTCGACATGATATGTGTTTGCTATCAACCCTTCAACACTCGCCTTATTTTTTACACTTTTCTTTAGTTTGCGAAGATACCTCTCGAATGGGTACATTCATCTATACTGCACTGGGCCAGCAATTATCGCTTCATACGCAAGATGAACGGGCAGATGCTCCATTGAATCAAAAAAACTTGGAGGGAAGATCAGTTCTAGTTAACACAATATTAATGGAATGTCACATTCTAGACGACTCATATCTTCGTTGTGAATAACTGTTGATTTGAGATTCTTAAAAACATGCTCAATTCGGTTAGAGCCTTCCACACATTTGAAGGAAGCAATTCACGAAAGGCTATTGGTATCAACCTTTGCATGAATACATGACACATGACTTTTCATCCTGATCAAATGCAATTCTTTCTTGTCAACGCAACGCCCCAAGTTTGATGTGTACCCATCTGGAATCGAAGGGATTTAACCCAATCGCACAATGCAGCTTTCGACGGCTTATCAAGTGTGTAACAAGCTTTAGGACACTTTCCCGATCCGTCTGGCGCCAGCTTCAAATGATTACAATACCCATCCAACTCTTCCCTTGATATAGACTTGTCCTTGGTCTTCCCTTTGACATTCATCACCGTGTTAAAAATATTGTTAAACACATTTTTCTCTATGTGCATAACATCTAAATTGTGGGAATTAGATTTGTCCTCCAATATGGTAAATCCCAAAAGATGATTTGTTTTCTCCAACTAGAAGTTTTGAAAATGTGTGCATTAGTGAATGCTGCATCTAGTTCAGTGACTTTCAGAAGCCCCAATCTTTCTATCTCTGCCAAAACTTCTGTCCCCGAGCAGACGTTCAGTGGTGGAGTATCGAAAAATTTTCTTTTTTGAAAGCGTTGTTTATCCTTTCGAAAATGGTGATCGCATTAAAGGAATTTTGGTGATTGTCGAACAACGATTGCTTCCTGCTGCACTTAAGAGTGAAGGCGTTTGACCGTTTCATATAGTAAGAACAAGCTGTTCGATTGGCCGTACTCCATTCGGACAACGTATAATACGCAATAAAATCGCTAATTGTCCACATAAGGGCTGCCCACAATTGAAGTTTTATTTTTTAGATATATCATAAGAGGGAGCCTCAACCATCCATAACTAATTCAATTCGGCGATTAGAGGTCGTAAAAACACACATAGTTTGTCTTTCAGAATCTTTGGCCCTGGTACAAGAATGTTGAGGTACATGAACTGCTCTTTCATGCACATCCACTAAGTCAAGTTGTAGGGTGTAACTATGACAATCCACGATGAATATTGTGCACCAAAACTTCCAAATGGTTGAAAACCATCTGTACAAAGACCCAATCTCATGTTTCGAGTTTCTACCGCGAAATCTGGATGATTCTGGTTGAAATGTTTCCAAACTTCTAAGTCGTGTGGGTGGCACATAACATCATCTTCAACCACGTGTTCAGCATGCCACCTCATATCTTTTGTTGTACCATTAGGTGCGTACAACCTCTCAAACGAGGAGTTAATAGAAAATAGTTCATCTTCTTCTATGCGACGTGAGCCTTTGTCGTTTTGTTTTGCCTTGAGAAACGGGTTTAAACTGAGATTCAGTGCAGAATTTGTAGATTGTCAAATTAGAATCGTCTCTCCAGTAGATCATATAATTATTCTTGCAACAATTTATCTTCTCGAACGGTAAGCCCATACCCCTTAGCAAATTCTTACTGTTGTAGAAGTTTTCGGGTACGAGATTGTCTTTTGGTACAATCTCTTTGATTAATTCACTCAATTGATCATAATACTTTTGAGACGTGTGATTCTCTGACTTCAAATTCATGAAGAGAAACTAATTGCAACTGAGTATGTCCCTCGCACCCCGGATATAATGGGTGATTTCAAGCTTTCAACATGTCGTAAAATTTTTAGCCTCAGGGTTCGGCGACTCTTCCAAATCGGCAACCACGTAGAAATCGAGACCAGCTGCATCTTGAACTATATTAATGTACGTATCTGATGATTCTTCAGAAGCAATGTAAGAGGGTCCTTGAGTGTTAAAATCGTGATGGCGTCATAGAGGTGGCGGGCCAACTTTCTCCGTGGTAAATCCATCTATAGTAATTCGGCTCGAATCATTGTCTGACCAAGTGGTACTTAATCTTATTGATGTCGAGAAACCTATTATTCCTACACCTACTATGATTACAAGGATACTTCGGCCTCTCTCCGTCCTTATGGGCGGAATGTGCTTGTAACGCCCCGATTTCGGTTTACATTTTAAATAATTCAAAGAATCTTGGCGTCACAAATAAATGTCGAGTTTCATAACAATAACATTATAAAAATTCATAATTTCAAAATGATCAAGTTTACGCAGCGGAATATTTAAAACAATAAAAACAAATTGCTATCAGTGGAAAACGATAGCTAAAGTACTCTAGTTCCACATTCTTTCAAGAACATACAAAAACAAAACGGATAACAAGTATCCCTATTCCTTCCTCATTTCACATTCACTCGATATTCTCGGTTGTACCTGAAAGAAAAACATCGTTGATTTGGGATGAGTTCAACGTACTCAATAGTTACACCGACATACCTCATGCAAAATTATACAAACTCAGAAATAGCACAATTAACCATAGAATTCATAATTTTACTTTGAAAGACAGTTGACTGCAGCTAAAACGCGGCGGGTTTCCCCTATAACCCTTTTCCCCGGTCATAGGCTTCCCCGATGACCCTTTTCCCCGGTCATAGGCACTTAAGGCCCCTGGTTTTAATCATTGGATATAGCACGTTGGGATAAACCCAATGACCCTTTTCCCCGGTCACGGACAACTTTTGCGGTCCACGGCTATATTATTTTATAAACATAGAATTTCATGATACACATTGCACATAGATTTGAGCACATAGAATTTAACATAAGACAGGTCGGTGGTACCTACCTCGAAATAAAGTCGTGAAATAAGTCGAGTGAATGCACGTGGTTGATTCCTATGTCCCGAGATGCACGTGGTTGATTCCTATGTCCCGAGATGCACGTGGTTGATTCCTATGTCCCGAGTTCCTCGTCACCTAATCATTTGAAAAATATACTTAATTAGTATATATATATATAATTAAATAATTTTTAAATATTAATATATAATATATTTATTTATTTATTAAAATACAAAATATAATATTAAAATAAATAGTAATGGACTCAATTGAAACTTAATAAGTTTTATTGGGCTTGGATCGAAGTTTYGAAAAGCTGGAGGGTCGAAGATTTAGGTTTTGRATCAATTGGGGGTTCAATTGGGGTTTTGGGTAATTTAAGGACTCAATCGAATAAATTCAGAAACTTTGAGGTCAAATTGAAGTTTTMTAGTGAACTTGGGGGTTCAATTGATATGATGGCAAAGGTTTGATTAAATAATTGGTCTCAGCCCTAATCCTAATCATCCGCCCRTTMCTTTTTCCTCAAAACCCGTCTGTCCTCTCCTTTCTTCTTCTCAAAAATCAGAAAACGGCCGTCTCCTTCTTCTCCACTTTCAGAATTCGGCCAACTCGCAGCAACGGCGGCGATACTCGGTGCAGCGCCGGCGAATTGACGGGTGGCGGCGACGACAACGTCTGCAAGGCGGCGGTACTCCTCGGCTGATTGGACGCAGGCGACGCCAATTCTCTTCTCCTCCCCCTTCGACCGTACGGCGGCTGGTGGAGAGCTGGTAGGGCAACGGCCTAGCGGCGACGGCAACGGCTGCGTGGGGTTGCTGGGCTGAGTTGGCAATTCATGACGGCGGCGAAGAAGGGGTTTCAGATTTGTGCCGGGTCCGGAGAGGGTTAGGGTTTGATGACGAATTCGGGCTGGTTGGGTTCATGGGTTTCGGGTCGCTGGCGGTAGCGGCTTTTCCTCAGTTGGTGGCCGGAAAAATGACAATTGGTTGGGTTTGGCCGGAAAATTTTGTGGTTTCTTTTTCGAAAACTGTGGCTGGGCACGGCTGAGAGGGGTGGCGGTCAAGGTGGAGATGTTTCGGGTTGGCGTTCGGGCCTGGAAACGGTGGTTGTGGTTAGAATGTGGCTGCGAGTCTGTGGTTCGGGCTTTGGTGTCGGCTAAAACGGTGGCTGTGGTTTGGGCCGTGGTTTTGGCTCGGCAGCTGGCGTTGTGGCTGAGCTAAAAGGTGGYTGTGGTTTTTGAGAAAGGCAACAGCCTTTTGCCTGACTCGGCCGTTAATGTGGCWATTCGGGCCCTTCCAATGTTGGTTTGGTTTGAGGTTTTGGGTTGTGGAAAACCAGTGGTGGTTCGGCCGGGAAAGATTGGGATAGAGATTTGTTGTGGTTTGAAAATGTTTGGGAAAAAAAAAATATTTGAACGATGAATTGTTCTTTGAAAATATCTTAGAAAAGCAATGAATGACTTACTTATTGCGGCCGTAAGCAGGATGGTGGTGGAAGTTGGAAATGTGGAGATTGAGTGGATAAGGTTGGACTACCCTTTTAAACCAAGATCAAAACATTTCGGAAAGGTTAGGGTTTTGGTTTTGGTGGGCTTGGGCCAAGTTATTGGACTTAGTTTGAAATTCGAAAATGAAACAGTCCAACAGATGACCCAATAGTTAAATTGAATAAGTTTTGTAAACGACTCAATAGTAATTTAAATAAATAATCAAATAACTAAAATACTAAATAATTATAATAATTTTTATAAGTCGATAATTATAATTTATTTGATAACCGAGCTATTAATTCGATTAAATAGAATTCGTAAATTATTTGAAGCTAATAATAGAAAATTRTTTACGGTGACGAGCTTGGGACTAAAATTATATTTTCAATGCACAATTATAAATAAAATAAAAAATGAAAATATGAATTTGATGCGTGGGTGTTACAACCTACCCTCCTTAGAAAAATTTTGTCCTCAAAATTCTGCACTTACCCGGAATGCCGAAATTTGGGTACTTCGACTTGAACTCCTCCTCTTGTTCCCAAGTGGCCTCATTCATCCCATGACGTCTCCATTGCACCTTGATCAAAGCTATTTCCTTGTTCCTCAATCGATGTATCTTGCGATCCAAAATTGCTTCTGGAGCTTCTTCATAAGTTAAATCCTTATTAACCTCCAACTCTTCGTAGCTCACAATGTGGTGCGGATCGTAGACATACTTCCTTAACATCGACACATGGAAGACGTTATGAATGCTCGATAAACTTGGTGGTAGCGCAAGCTCGTAGGCCAACTCTCCGATTCTCTTGAGGATTTCAAACGGCCCTATGAATCTTGGTTTCAACTTCCCTTTCTGACCAAATCTCACTACACCTCGGATTGGTGCTACCTTCAAAAACACTTTATCGCCCACTTCAAAATTTAGATCCTTTCTTCGACAGTCCGCATAAGATTTCTGCCGATCCTGCGCAGTTTTAATTCGATCTCGGATCGTGGCAATATGTTTAACCGTTTCTTGTATCAGTTCAGGCCCAAAATCTTTCTCTCACCTACTTCGTCCCAATAAAGAGGAGATCTACACTTTCTCCCGTACAGAGCCTCGTAGGGAGCCATACCAATAGTAGATTGATAACTGTTATTGTAAGCAAATTCCACCAACGGTAGTAAAGCTTCCCACTGACTTCCCAAGTCGAGTATGCAGGTCCTCAACATATCCTCCATGATTTGGTTAGTCCTTTCAGTTTGACCGTCTGTTTGTGGGTGATAAGCTGTTCTGAACTTCAGTTTAGTGCCCAAAGCATTTTGCAAACTCTTCCAAAAGTTCGAAGTGAACCTCGTATCTCTATCTGACACAATCGAGACCGGTACTCCGTGCAACTTAACGATTTCCCGAATATAGATTTGAGCATATTGTTCCATGTTGAATGTCATCTTGACCGGTAAAAAGTGAGCCGACTTGGTTAGACGATCTACTATCACCCACACCGCCTTGTTACCTCTCGTCGATGGCGGTAAACCTACTACGAAATCCATCGAGATATGCTCCCACTTCCATTCTGGAATCTCTAGTGGTCTTAGCAGACCCGACGGTTGTTGATGTTCGGCCTTAACTTGCTGACAAACTAGACACTTTCCCACAAAAGTGGCAATGTCTCTCTTCATGCTCCTCCACCAAAACGTTGTCTTTAAATCCTTATACATCTTCGTGCCACCAGGATGTGCAGTGTAAGGAGTACAATGGGCTTCTTCTAGAATTTCTTTCCTTAGACCCTCGTCCTTTGGAACACAAATTCTCCTTCCGTAAAACAAAACTCCATTGTCTGCTAAAACAAAACCTTTGATGGTCCCTCTTCGCACTTTCTCCTTCATTTTGTTTATGAAACCATCCTGGGTTTGAATTTCCTTGATCCTTTCTCTCAACTTTAAAATATTTTAAATTGTTGGTGATGGTGGTTTTTAAATACCGTGGTGATCGGTACGTGATGTTGTGTTTAACATATATGTTATTTTGTAGATATTGTTTACATGATGTGATTTATTGGTTGATGCATACGTCTGTGAAGACATGGTTTACGGCGCCGGTCGGGGAGGTTTCGTCCCTCCAGCAACGGGTTTAAAATAATTTTGATTCACAATATAATCTTTCTATCTACACTCAAAAAATTACCTTAGACTCGTTTGGGATTTAGTATCGAATAAAGAATTCGATACAAAGTCCGAATTGTCCACTTATTTTGAACAATTTGAGAGCGTGACTGTAATATGACTTATCTTATCTATATGTTTTTTTGTTGATTATAAAAATTTTGGTTCAGTAGCTCTCTTTTGTTCTCGGTGCACTGCAATATATGTGTACTTAGAGAACTAAAGGGAGATGCTGCCGAAATTTTTAGTCAACAAAAATTCATATACTAAGACGATGTATTATTGGAAAATCATGTTTTCGAATGGG
>BMAC01000036.1:2847666-2889859 GCA_014905375.1 Phtheirospermum japonicum
ATATATATATATATATATATATATATATATATATATATATATATATATATATATATATATATATATATATATAATCAAAAAAACCGAGGGGAGAAGTTCCCCTCGGAAATTACCGAAGGGAAAGTTATTCCCTTTGGTAATTTCCAAGGGTAATTTAGACCCCTAGGTTTTTCCGAGGGGTACACGCCCTCGGTAAATTTACCCTTGAAAAGCCTTCAGTATTACCTTCAGTAATTATAGTGGCAAACATTGACGCTGTATTTTCGAAGGATTTACCGAAGGGAGTAGTATTGAAGGTAAAATCCATCGGTAATGCCTTCGGTAAAAATTACCCTCGGTAATGCTCTTAGAATTTTTGAGGGCAATATTTTCCTAGTTGCCCTCGGTAAAATACTATTTTTTGTAGTGAAATGATTTTCAATCGTTTATGACTTTTAACTATCAATATGCGATATAAAGATGGTCGTGCGTTACACGTGAGTTATAAAATGATACTTTTTTCAGGATTCACGATAATAATAAAAATAAAAATAATCTTGAAGCACAAGTAATGAACAAAATAAAAAAGTTAGAATGTCATTATTGTATTGATGTCTCTTATCAAAATAAATATTAAAAACAAGAAATACAAATTATTTGTAACATTAACTTATATCAATATCGTACCAGTGTCCCATACTAATATCACTATTTCGATATACCGTCAATTGGTTGAAATTCAACATGTGGCTTGTTATATCGTGTGTGATGTGCGGTCATTCCAAACAAAATTTATTTACATACTTAGATTACATCTATTAGAAATTTTATATGCGAATATTGGAATTGACTTGTGAAATAATATTCATTTATATTCTCGTAAATTATTCACATTTATTTAAACTCAAAAATGAATTTATTTAAAATTATTTTACAACTAATATAATCATAATTAAGGTAATAAGAGTTTCATAAAAAGGTAATTAAGAGTTAAGGATACACAATACAAAATGAATAAATATATAATTTGATTTACATCACATATATATTACAACCCGCGTACACGTGATGTGTAAAATAGTAATATTAATTAAGAACAAAAACTTAAAACTAAAAATAATAAACACATATCGTAACATATATATTCCATTTGTAATTACACCGCTCGTGGCAATAAATAATGTTTGGGGCTTTTATAGTTGTGATGCACAAATTAGTTAGGTTCTCTAAAGTGTTTGCCAATATTCATCTTGGCTAAATAAAAAAAGATAATATAGATCTAAAAGTTGAGTAACTCATAAAAATATAAAATACTTATTCAACAAATTTGAAGATTAAAAAAATCACCAAAATTATAAACATGTAAAATAAATCTATAAAAACTATAAGATTGGTGGGACAAAATATAAAAAAAAATTCTGGATATTTATTTGAAATATGGAAAATAAAATTAAAAATAAATAAATAAACATAATTATTATAAAATGACATGATATAATAATGAAAGAAATATAATAAAATACTTATTCAACAGATTCGAAGATTAAAAAAATCACCAAATATATAAACACGTGTAAAATAAATCTATAAAAACTATAAGATTGGTGGGACAAAATATAAAAAAAAATTCTGGATATTTATTTGAAATATGGAAAATAAAATTAAAAATAAATAAATAAACATAATTATTATAAAATGACATGATATAATAATGAAAGAAATATAATAAAATACTTATTCAACAGATTCGAAGATTAAAAAAATCACCAAATATATAAACACGTGTAAAATAAATCTATAAAAACTATAAGATTGGTGGGACAAAATATAAAAAAAACTTCTACGTATTTATTTGAAATATAGAAAAATGAAATTAAAAATATATAAATAAACATAATTATTATATAGACATGATATAATAATGACATGATATTATAAAATAATAAAAGTTATAACTAAATTATAAATAATTATTTAATTAATATGAAAATTTAAGAAATAAATCTGAAGAACTTAATTAGTTAAAATAAACAAGAAAATTATACATAACTTCTAAATAATTATGTAAAGTATGAAAAATCTAAAATCACGAAATACTATAAAACTATATAATATAAAACTTTATACAGTCAGATAAATAAAATATTTCCAATTTATGACTCACTAATTATTTTAAAGTTAGGATTAGGACTAATTTTATTTGTATAGGGTTAAAGGTAATAGGTAGCAGGAAAATGCACATTAATATTTTGCTTAGTCATATTAACACAAAATATCTTGTTGCAGCAGGAACGAGTGCTCCTTTTCAACAATAGGCCAGGGTCGAAACTTTCGTGAGTTGTTTGGACTAAGTTTTGTCAGGATTCTAAATCATGGTATTAATAGTTTTGTGAATAGTAAGAATCAATATTTATTGTATGATTCAAAGTATTTTATTTATTATTGTATATGTCAAATCATGTCTAAAAGTGAATGATGTTGTATTATTACATTGTACTTATTAGTTGTTAATTATTTAAATGTGAAGATGAAATGATCAATTAGATGAGTGTGTGAGAGCATGCACCATTGTAAACTTGGATTGATAATGTGATATGAAGAAATGTGATGTCGTGAGTGAATGGATGAAAGTTTTGTGATGTCAACTGTTCTGATGGTGTGGTGATATTGCATAATTATTAGGGGCCGGATATTGGCACCCAAAAATTTTATAAGTTGACCCCATTATTTTTTGGAAAAAAATATACATATTTGAAAAAACAAAAATAACCCTCTTATAAAATTGATTTAAAGATTAAAAAAAAAAAATACATCTTCTTCTCCTTCCCAAAACCTTCAAGAGCCACCTCAAAACAAAACCCAATAATGAAGGATTCTAGTATAAATAAAATGAATTATACAAGTTTTCTCTACAATTTTTCAGTGTTACAATAATCACATTGCTATTTTTGTGCGTTTTTTCATCACTTTTTCGTCATAAATTGGTTTATTAGGGTTCATTGTCGGGGCTGTGTTCGATCTGGTAATGATGAACATAAACAGGTTGTTCGGAATTTTTCTTCGAACATATCATAATTTCTGTCAAAAAACAGGCTGTTCGGACCAAATTTTCGAACATGGATTTCAAGTTCGAAAATTTGCTTCGAACAGTCTATTTTTTGCCTAAAAACAGAGTGTTCTAAAAAAATTTTGAACATTAGACATTTGTTCTATGAGAAATTCTCGAACATTACACATTTGTTCAAAAAAAATTAGAACACTACTTCATTGTTCTAGAAACCAGAGTCGAATCACACGTAGTCCAGATTTCTTTTTTTCAAATTTTTTTCGGAGGAACACCAATTTCTATATATAAGAGACTTACCCTAGATGTTTGATTGCTTATTATGATCCGTCTTCTTCTTGTTGTTTTTCATAATATTTCGGAAAAAAAATATCTTCATTTTTCTCATTTTCTTTCTTATCATTCTTCTTCATTTTTTTTCCTTTCTTGCCTTCTTGCTTTTCTGTGTTTTCTTCATTGTTTATATTTATTTTATAATCTTTTTGTTTATATTATATATTAGGGGTAAAATAGGGAGTTTATGGGGTTGATTTAGTAAAATTTTAATATTAAAATATTATTGGGGTGTTCTCATCCATGGGTCAACTCATCAAATCTTGAGGTGTAAATATCCGCTCCCTAATTATTATTTTATTATAATTTTTTTGTCTTAATAAAAGCGATAAATAATATGATGGGAATATTAAAATAATAATAAACCTTACAAATAGTTAAATAATTAAACAGGTACTTATAACTTAATAGTTACAAGTATTAAATCTAACTAAATAATTTAAAATTTTACGAATACTTCATAAATTAAAAACATTGCAAATCATCTGATAATTAGGCATTACTAGTTTAATAATTAAAAACATTACATAATTCAAATAACTAAAAATATTAAAAATACTTCAACAATTAAAAATATTATAAATAATTTCAAACTTAAGAATTTACATTGAAATCCCATATATGTTCAATCAAGTCCTTTTTGAAGCCTATTGTGTATTTCTTTGTTTCAAATGCCAACTGGTCGCTCGAGAAATACATTTAACTCTTCATTTGGGAGTCTACAAAGAGCAACATCTAAGGGTATAATGTCACCATCTCGAGATGGGAAGTCTTGATCCTCGATCATAATCTCTCGCTCATCCTCTACAAGCATGTTATGGGGAATGATATAAGCTTTCCCGATGTAATCCAAGCCGATTGGATCCCATATGTAAGATATATCTTTCATAATATGCCAACGTGCTTGGAGAGCACCAAATGCTCTCTCAACATCTTTTATGATTTCCTCTTGATATCATGCAAAAGTCCTAAGTCTTGCCGAGATTAGATGAGGGATAGTTTTAAAAAATGATGCCCTAGTGGGATAAATACCATAAGCAAGATAATAACTTATTATATTCTCCATCGCTAACTTCAAAGCGTAGCAGAGGAAATTCACCTTTTCTAAGGTTCACTTATATATTTGGTCTCCCCAACACATTGATGTCGTTGTAGCATCCCGATATGCCAAAGTAGGCATGTCAAATCCATAGTCCTTTGAAGCAACTGCTTGCAATATGATTGAAGGTTCTTCTTCATGGCCGCTTTGGTATTGTCTTGCCCAGGGGGGGGGAGACAATTCTTCAATGTCTAATGCATAAAATCGATGCTTTTGAGCATTCTAGAAAATCCTCTTTGAGCATTATCGTCAATAAGACAAGCAATGTTTGCTAAAGTTGGTTTCCTCGAGTATTATTCAAATAATAGCTCGTAAACGAATTGACAAAACATCTCCAAGTACTGTGATGTTGTCGATGCACCTATTCGTAAGTATTCATCAATGGCATCACCTACAATATCATATATAATCATTCGTATGAAAACTGTAACTTTTTGGAGTGTTGACAAGTTATGACGACCAACTGCATCCCTTCCCGGTATAAAGTAGGGGACATTGATTTTCAGCTTCTCCACGATCCTAAAAAATAATGGTTTACTCATTTGAAATCGACCTCAAAAATCTCGATCGTTATAATGGGGTTTTCGACAAAATAAATAATCTTTCTGCCCATTATATACGTTCCCGACCCTTTCATGTTCTTGTATAACGACATCGAGAACTCGACTTTCCCTCTTAACAAAAGATCATTATTTTTACGTAATCATTTTCATGGGATGTGGGTCGTAAATAGTATGTGATCGACATATGAGTCATGTAAGAAATTAAGTGGTTGTTCAAGATTGTAGGATGATGAATTTGAACTCGTATTGTCCATGAAAAATGAAGAAAGGTTGGAATTTGAAAGAAAGGGAAAAATAAAAGAAAGTGTGACTTTTAAAATTGGATTGCGGAATAAAATTGATTATGAATGAATTGACGATAGAATGATGTTAATTTATAGGAGCTTGAGGCGAATTGAAAAACTATAATTTGGTACCTTTTTATAATTTTTTTAATTAAAAAGTCACATATTTTATTATTATTATTTTTGAATTTATCATTAATCTTTAATAAAAAGTATATTTAACTTTCTATTTTTTAAATTATATTTTCCTTATTTTTTTTGGATTTTAGTAAAAAAAGTTGGGATTAATCCTAAACCACCCAATATTTTTTTAATTATATTCATTTTTTTTATTTCTTCGAATTAAGAGAAAAATAGATTATCGCAAACAACCTTGGTCGTGGGCTCCACATGTTGTCGCTCCTTATCACCGCCCATTGGAGCATGGAGCGGCGGGAAAAAGTGGATGACTGCTCCTTATTACTGCCTGTTGTTGATGCTCTGAATATGATGGTATAATATATGTTTATACATAAGAACTTGTTTGTGGGTTATTAGAAATTTGAGTTTTAAAACAAACGAATCCCAATTTGGATTCCGAGTGTTAGACGAAGCAAGGCCTCAAAGATTTAAAGATTAAAAAAAATAAAAATCCAAGATTCATTGTTTAACAAATAATAGGAAAAATAAAAAAGTTTTTTTTCCCTTACGCATAGGAAAACTTGTTAAATCCAACCACAACAATCCTTGTTTACAAGTTCATTTAGGCAAGGAGGACAAATCTCACCATACCATATAAAGGGAATGGGAGAAGAAGCATCGAAAGAAGTCGAGGAATGTGCAACATTATTTGCTGTTCGTTGTACATGAAAGAGTATAACTTCATCCTTTACAATGAGAAGATATTTGATTCTTAAAGTCCAAACTTAAACGTAATTATGCGACTTCCCACTATCGTTAACTGCTTGTACTGGTAGGGAGTCCAATGCAACTTGGAGTGGAAAAATATTTGCATTATATCATATATCTAAGCTTTCTTGCCTACAATTCATACTCCACAACCGACGCAGAATAAATAACGAACTTTCCAAACGCCAACATTGGGTTATTAGCGCTATAATACAATAAAAACTTTACAAACTAATAATTAGTGGTGTTGAACCGGTTGGCGGTTAACCGCCGGTTTGTAACCGGTTGACCGGAGGTCACGGTTAAAATCGTAACCGTCAACCGGTTTTCGGCGGTTAGGTTACGGTTAACCAAACCATTAACCTTAACCACCACGGTTAACCTATTTAAAAATAAAATCATCGGCGGTTACCCGGCGATTTAACCGCCACGGTTAATAGCCGTTGATAATCAACGTCTGAAATCAACTTGCCGTTGAAGATCAACGACTCAAATTCAAATGAAAATAGCCGTTGGGCGGTTTAACCGCCGGTTTACAATGGCTATTTTTTTAATTTTTCTTTTTTGCAGATTTTAACACCTATAAATACCCCGCTCTCCAACACCAATCCTCACACTAATTTATCTCTACTATTCTTCTTCTTCTCTTATATTTTCAAACTTAAAGAAGTCAAGTTTCTAATTTGTGCAAGAAATAATATTATCAATAATATTCTTATTATTCCTTCCTAATCTCGTTTTATTTAATTCTCTTTTATAATATCACTATGGCAAGCTCTTTCCGTAATGTCAATACCAACACTCCAACCTCTTCTCGTTGAGGTCGAGGTCGAGAATTATGACGAGAATCTTCAGCCATTGACGGAGATTATGTTTCTAATGAGATGACGGCGGAAGAAGTTGAGAACCTATATAACCAAATCAGCTTCGACTCGCAAAATCAAACCAATTTTGAAGAAGATTTACCTAGCTCCGATGAAGAAGAAGCGCTGGCCGCCGTCAATTTGGATGAAGATGAGGAGGAGGCGGATGATATGCCACCGCCTAAATCGAAACCGAGGGAGTTTGTTTCTCCCATCTTTCGTTTGCATTTCACAAAAAAGACGATCAACGGCAAATCTCGAGCGCAATGCAATTATTGCAATTCTCATTACGCCTTCGGTTCTAAAAATAATAGAGACTACGGGTCGCTCAAATACCACATGGAGAAGAAGCATCCCGACAAGTATAACGTGGAAAGCTCTCAAACACAACTAAACTTCTCATCTTCATCTACCGCCGGTGTCGGGACCGACGGCCAAGGTACGAGTTCTTCTAGTTTATTTCAATATACCAACAGTGGTCATAGAAAGTTTCTTGCAAATTTTGTTTCCGTTATGAGTCTTCCTTTTAATCATGCGCATAGTAATCATTATTAGACTTATACTAGGGGTGCATTTAATCCATCTAGCACTTGGATTTCACGAAATAAATTGACTCGCGATATTGAAAAAATGGTCTGTGAGTATAAATTGAATTTGATTTCAATATTTGATAGTTTGCCTCATAGTGTCTCTATATGTTCGAATATTTGGTCGGATTCTTTTAGAATCATAACTATATAAGAATTACTTGCCATTGGAGTGATAATTCTTGGATTTTGCAAAAACGTTTAATTGCATATAGAAAGTTTGATAGTCAACATACGACGGTGAATATTTCGCGCAAAATATCCACTGTTTTGTCCGAGTATCATTTAACTAACAAGTTTTTTTCAATTTTATTTGATAATGCCGCCGCTAATACGACTAGTTTAGAATTGTTAAAAATTACTTGTCAACCCGCTATTGGCGGAAATTTTTTTAATGTTAGATGCATTTGTCATATTTTGAATTTATGTGTTTAAGATTGTTTAACTCTTTTTAAATCTAAAATTCAATCGATTAGGAATGCTATATATTATTTACATGGCCACGATTCGCTTCAAAAAAAATGGCGAAGATTTTGCAAGGCCAATCAATTGCATCCAAAAAAATTTCAAATGATGTGCCAAATCGTTGGAACTCTACTTATAAATTGTTTAATGATACTTATGAATATAGAGATCCATTGTGTTCATTTTTTTAATAATGAAGATGTCGATTTCGCTTTGTTTCCGCATATGTGGGATGATTGTTATAATATGATGTCCCTTTTGAAAACTTTTAACGATGCCACTGTGGCTTTATCCGGTGTTTATTATCCTACCTCCTCAATGTTTGTTGATCATTGTATTCAAATAGTACTTGTTAGTACTTCTTTACTCGATAACTCTGAATTATGTGAATGTATCGATAGTATGTTGAGTAAATGAGTCAAATATTTTCATTACATTCCCGAGGTTTTTTTAATTGTAAAAATTTTAGACCCGGATTATCGGATGGAGGGTTTACAAAATTTACTTAAAGTTTATTACGATGCATTAGGACCTTTTTTAGAAGCTTCAAACCTTCCAATTCATAGCCCTCTTAGTGTTGCTCACGAAGCAAACCTATCTTTAGTTCAACTTTTTAAAGATTACAATGAATCTTCAAGTGATGATGTTAACGTGTCCCCTTCTCCTTCCCCCACCACTTCTAATACAGGACCCAACGACCCTCGAGGAGCTCTAGCCCCATATATGAGGTTGATTGAAGATACTAAACGAAAACGGCAAGGGGCTAGTGCTAGTCGGTCAATGGAATTAGACATTTATTTAGGGCCTTTTGAACCGTTTTCGGTTCCAAAAAAGTCTGATGGTGTTACTAACGATCTTGTGCAGTTTTGGTCGAAAATTATCAGTAATTTTCCCACACTCTCTAGGATTGCCAATGAGGTTCTTTCCGTTCCTGTTTCAACAGTTTCTGTTGAACAGACCTTCAACACGGGAGGCTATATGTTAGATGAGCGTCGGTCTACCTTAACATTCAAAAATCTTGAAAATCAAATGTTGATGAACGATTGGGTGAAAGCCGAATCGCGAGAATAAGAAATGCAATTGGATGAAGGTGAAGAGAGCGACTATTACGATACCACTTCGGGAAGCAACGACAACGACGAATAGGTAAGTAGGTAAGTAAAAGAACTACGTGGACTTTGATTCCTTTTCAAGGATACGTAGGCAATTTAATTCTAATATTAAAAGTTAAAATTTAATTTTAATTTCTAATATTAGAATTAAATTCAAGTCTTTTTTTTTAACTTATTTTTTTCAAACAAAAAAAAATTCGAACTACGTGGACTTTGATTCCTTTACAAGGATACGTAGGCAAGTTAATTCTAATATTACAAGTTAAAATTTAATTTTAATTTTTAATATTATAATTAAATTCAAGTTTTTTTAAAAAAATAAATTATTTTTTTAAACTTTTTACTTCAAAAAAATCTTATAATTTAATTTGTAATGTCCATTTGTTGTGTTATTTTGAAATAAATGTCATCATATTGTTAATTTGGTTGTTTGTAAATATTAGTATTAAAATCAAGCCCTTTTAAATTTATTTTTTTAAAATAAATAAAAAAAAAATTTACTTCAAAAATTCAAATTTTATTTATCTCATTCTAAATCCATTTAAGTTCAATTATTCATTTTTTATTTAAATTTCTAAATTTAATTTACAAAAAAACAAACAAACAAAAAAAAAACCGGCAGTTAACAGCCGATTTTTCGATTAACCGGCCGGTTCGATTAACCGGTTTAACTGTAACCTTAAACGGTTCTCCGCCGATTAGGTTGCGGTTAGAGGTTTTCCGGTTAAATTAACCGTCGGTTAATTAACCGGCCGGTTAATACCCGGTTCAACACCACTACTAATAATATTAAATGATCGATAAATTTTATTGAATTCTACACAGAAACTTGTTTATTTCATATTGAACTTTTATTTAATAATTAACTTAAACTCATATGTGAGAAGATTTTATTGTATTCTTCACACTTTTTATTGCCACTTTCCTCTTTAATCTCAATTCAAATGCAAAATTTTAACTTAAAATTGCAATGAAGCCCGTATCTCAAAACACTCTTGGGCCACAACTTCATTATACAAGCCCATAATTTTTGCGGGCTCAATGGATAGTCAGGTACGTATGTACTTGGCAATAATACCCTCCAAACAAATCGTTATTCCTAATAAATCTTAACTGTAAAATCAAGCATCGGCATGGCAATTAGCGTACATAGTTTCCTTAAAATTATTAAAAAAGTTAAAAACTCATTTTCACCTTTCCCCCCTTAAATTGATAAAATTATTAGCCAAGATTCACCCACTCTAAATTATCACACCCCGAAATTTTCTATAATTAGGAAGAAATCTTGATCAACTGGGTTTCAATTTTCCATTGTAGGGACAAAACTCCCAGTATTGGGTTTTGCTGGCAAATTAATTTTCTTTATATTTTAAAATTTTCTTTCCCCCCTCTTATCGTTTTGATGGGAGTGCGTTTGAAATTCGGTGATGAGATTGAGTTGTAAAAAAAAAAGGCGAAAATGGGAAAAATCTTGGGTGGATTTGTATTGCCGTTGTTACTTTTGACAGGTATTGAATTTTTTTGTTTCCCTGTAATATTTTGTTATTGACTCTCTCCATCTGCTCGTGTGAAGTTTTTTCAAGATTCTGATTCTTAGTTTGACCTTAGTTTTTTGTCAACTCAATAAGTGCTTCTTTCTCTGTTCTGGAAATTTGATGTCAACTCAATAAGCGCTGTTCTGGAAATTTGAAGAGAATGTGGAGGTTGTCATTTAGAAAATTTGCTAGCCCGTATCTTCTTATTATATTTCTTTCGAATTGGACGGAATGATATATGTATAGATATATAGATAGATGTGGGTTTTCAGTATAACATTACATGTATATGCTTTTCATTTATATGGATAATTTTTTTTTTTTGAGTTTATTGTATCAACTATTATTTCTTATAAAATTGTCTTTTTTTTGCAGCTGGGCTACTGAATTGGAGTTTGATTTCTCTCATTAACTTGGCGACGTCTCTTATTTTCCGGTATACTTCCCCTAAAATAGGTAATAATTTATCTATGAACAAAAAACGTGCCTACTTTATTAGGTCATTGTTGTAGTTAGTGTTTGATTACCTTTATTTATTTTTAATATTTTTTTTAATTTTTATAAATTTAAATGTAAATTTGCAGGATTTCGATATAGAGGGAGACTACTATCTTTGTGGTTTGCTCTCATATACTCGGGTTTCGTGATTATTTTGCAAGTGACTTTTCTTATTCTATTCTCAACTTTGGATTCGCAATGGACAGATGCCTGGTGGATAAAGCTTCTTGGACTTATGAAGTAAGATTTGTTTTAAGTACCATAATTTTTACCTTACTCGTCTGTTATGGTAAAACACATTAACTGATTATTATTCGACATGTTGTGCTTTTGCAGTCACCAATCCTGGAGAGTAATTTATTTCCTTGTTATAGAATCGCTAGTGGGATTTGTCGCCTTCATTGAGATCTATAGGAACAGATTTGACTTTTTGGACTCTCGAGATTCTTGCTGGGGTTATTTTTCATCACTGTTTGAACGCATAGGTTTGCCCAAGTTGACTATTGCTCACATTGGTTTTACTTTTATATGCATGTGTTAATCTGGAGAAAGTTTGATTCCATTAAGTTCAATAATTGTTTTCAGGAAAAAAATCTTTTTATTTTTTTGGGTAAGACTAAATACCACTTTATGATGTCATATATTGATTACATTCTTTTCTTGTTTCTCCAAAAATGGAAGGTTATCGTCTTAGGTTGGTTGCCTGCTTATTACTGCCAGCCGTGCAGTTGGCTTCGGGGATTAGCAATCCGTCTTGGCTCTCTTTACCGCTTTTCATCTGCAGCTGTGTTGGTTTAGTTGATTGGTCTTTAACAAGCAATTTTTTAGGCCTTTTCAGGTTTTTCTTTTTGAATTTTTTTACTTTTAAATAAAATTCGTTCTTTTTAGGGTTAATAAAGATTTGTCTGTCTCTGTGCTTATATTATACATGGCTTGAAGGTGGTGGAAGCTACTTTGGGTATACGCTGGCTTTAGCATTTGCTTATTGTATGTGTATCAGCTTCCTGTTGAGTTTCCTCAGTCGTTTCAAGTGGTAGCGGACTTAATTGGTCTATACGAAGCATCTGATGAATCGGACTGGCAACAAATTATTTCTGGTATTTCTCTGACGGTGTTCTTCTATATGGTACGCATTTGTTGATTTAAATTTTTTTTTTTTGTGTGTGTATTCTCTTGTCTGCCTTTTACTGTGGAATTTATACATTCATAGTTTGTGGAGTTTTTAATTTATTTTTGGTTATTCTGTAAATGATGGTAATAAAGATATCAAAATCAACAGAATGATTGATGGAACATGTTTCTGGTAGCCACATAATGCATAATTTATTTTTTTAAGTCATCCCTAGATTGATGTTTTGAAGAATTGGAGTTTTTTTTTAATAATATGGTGGATTGATTCTGTCATAGCGTCATGGTTCTGGTATTTGCAGCATTTTATTTCACAGTATGGAATAATGAAAACTAGTCAAGACATATCCTTACTAGTTGATCTTTAAATTAAGAATTCAAAGATAAATTTGGATTTTAGCAATGATTGCCGATTTAGAAATATATTTTGCAGCTCTCTTGTGTAAAAAATGATTTAGAAGACATGGAATTCATGATGTCGATGAGAGAAGGCAGTTTGGCTGAGCAGCTTCTTCCCTCCAAAAACTCATTTTTTGTTCGTCAGCTGAGGTAAATGCTGCATCGACTTTTTTTAGTAGTTATTATTTGTCACATTTTAATGCATGATGAAATCTATTACGTGTAGCAAATAGATGCTGAGGTTTTACAACATATCCGCTTTCCCAAAGGTTGTTACATTGTTACTCTGGTTTTGCAGGTCAGGTGTAAGACATACCAACATTTTATTAAGGGGAACGATTTTCAGGTTTTTTAGCATCAACTGGTTCACTTATGGCTTCCCAGTAAGTAGTAGTCAAAACTTTGAGACTATGATTTGTGATACAGTAATATTAGGTTAATTACAAAAAAACTACCCCTGAAAGTTCGATGCAAAATCACAGAAAATACCCCTTCGAGTCAGTGTTAAACTTAAGGGGCTAACTGTAATATTTTTCATAAATTTGAAGGTGGGTTTTGTAATGTTTTCTGCTTTTTGAAGGGGTGAATGTAAGATAAAATAAAATCTCAGGGGTTTTTCTGTAATTTTTAAAGTTAACTGGACATTTTTGTAATAAGGTCAAACCTCGTTTTTTTTAATCAACCCAAAACCTAATTCTCTTTCAAAATTACAAATACCCCTTGACATTTATTTTATTTTATTTTTATTTTTTGTAATTTTGAATGATAACTGGAATATTTTGTAATTAGGCTAAATCCCACGTGTATTTTTATAATTAATTACCTATTTCTCATGCTTCTAAATTACTATGACAGGTATCATTGTTCGCTCTTTCATATTGGAGCTTTCATTTTGCAAGTATATGTGCGTTTGGATTACTTGCGTATGTCGGATATATTTTATACGCTTTTCCATCCTTGTTCCGTTTGCACCGGTTGAACGGATTGCTTCTTGTGTTCATTCTCTTGTGGGCTGTGAGCACATATGTTTTCAATGTGGCTTTTGCGTATGTGAACTGGAAACTCGGGAAGGTACATCCTTATCATAATCTTGAATTTGAATTCGTAAGTTCCGAGTTTTGGGTGAACGACTAAATTCTCGCTGTTACTCAGGATATGGAGATCTGGGAGATGGTTGGATTATGGCATTATCCTATTCCCGGGTTTTTCCTACTAGCACAGTTTTGTCTTGGAATTCTTSTGGCTCTTGGTAATCTTGTAAATAACTCGGTGTTTCTATGCCTATCGAACGAGGAGAGGCAATTTTCTAATGAGAACAAGACCGAGGAAGGTACAAATGCTCGTATAAACGTAGCAATTTGTGATTCAAAATTATTTGAGAATTTTAGTATTACAAAATAATTTTTAGTGATTGTAAGATTTGGAAGTTCAATAAATAATTAAAATATAAATATAAATTAATTTGATTACAAGTCATAAAAATATAAATTAGTATTATTATAAACATGAAAAAACTCTTTAAATAGAAAATATTTGGTTGATAGCAAATTTTGTGTTTTGGAATGCAAATTTTATCTATTTATAGAGGGCGGCAGATTAATTTCATACGAAAGTAACAATTGGAGATTAAGTTATTATTTTAGAAAGTATAACCAGGCGTAGTCTTGTGCTTGTTATTCCATGAAGATGCATAACCTGACTATTTCTATTTATGGTATGTATGAGGTTGCAGTGAAAGAAGATGCAAAGGTGTTGATTGTAGCCACAATTGCTTGGGGACTGCGAAAATGTTCTCGGCCCATTATGCTCTTGCTGATTTTCCTAATAGCCACAAAACCCGGTTTAGTTCACGCTGTTTATAGTATGTCAAAGTCCACATTTTTTTTTTAAATTTAATACTCGCGCAATATTCTGATTGGTTATGAACTTTTGTTTTTGCCAGTGATATATTTCTTTGTGTACCTTTTGAGCCATAACATCAGCACGAGGATGCGCCAATCACTTATTCTTCTGTGCGAAACTCACTTTGCTGTTCTGTACATTCTTCAGCTTAGTCTTGTCTCCAGAAAGTTGGCACAAAAAGGCTCTATAAGTTTCGAAGTGCTATTACAGTTAGGTGGGTTTTATCAATGTAATCCTTTAAACCATATTTTAAGTTTGCTAACTTGTTTGTGAATATGTGTGTAGGTTTCCTTGAAAGAGATAGTCCTTGGGACTTCCTGGAAATAGCTCTGCTTGCATGCTTCTGTGCTATACATAACCATGGCTTTGAAATGTTATTCTCGTTTTCTGCAATTGTTCAACACACACCTTTTCCTCCCGTTGGATTTAGCATTCTGAGAGCCGGTTTGAACAAATCGGTTCTCTTGTCGGTTTATGCTACCTCCAACACCAGAGATTATTGTGAGAATCATTCACACGGTACAATTTCTTTTATCTAATTCACCTTTTTTCTTTTTTTTTTTGGGGAATATTTTATTTACTATGCATGGTTGCTATATTCTTTTTCTTTTTGAAATAATTTATCATATTCACGGTTGCTAGTTTTTTTTTTTTTTGTGAGAAATATTTTATCTATTTGTGTATGCTAATTAATATATGTCCATCTTTCAGAAAGAAGAGTGGCACTGTATCTCACTGCTGTTGGCGAAAAGTTCTTGTCCATGTACAGATCGTTCGGAACCTACATCGCTTTTCTCACTATCCTTCTCGCTGTCTACCTCGTCAGACCTAATTACATATCATTTGGTTACATTTTCCTTCTCCTCGTCTGGATCATCGGCAGACAGCTCGTCGAGCGGACAAAACGCCGTCTCTGGTTTCCACTCAAAGCATATGCGATCTTAGTTTTCATTTTCATTTACATTCTAAGCATTTTCCCCACTTTCAAGACGTGGATGTCCAAAAAAGTTAATCTTTACGTTTACTTCGGCTACAACACCGAAGCATCTTTATTAGAGAATCTTTGGGACTCGTTAGCGATTTTAATCGTCATGCAGCTTTATAGCTACGAGAGACGACAGAGCAAACACATGAAATTGGACGATCCTGCCCCTCTGCAGTTGGGGATATTAGGGTTTATCAAACGGTTTCTCATCTGGCATAGTCAAAAAATTCTATTCGTCGCTCTGTTTTACGCTTCGTTGTCTCCGGTAAGCGCGTTCGGATTTTTGTACCTTCTTGGGCTCGTTTTGTCCTCCATGTTGCCGAAAGCTTCTAGAATCCCGTCCAAGTCTTTCTTGGTCTACACGGGTTTTGTGGTGACGGCAGAATATCTATTTCAGATGTGGGGTAAACTGGCGAAAATGTTTCCCGGTCAAAAGCACCATGATTTGTCCCTCTTCTTGGGCTTACAGGTGTACAGGCAGAGCTTCGCGGGCCTCGAAGTGGGCTTGCGGGCCAAAGTGCTGGTTATCGCCGCTTGTACCCTACAGTACAACGTTTTTCGATGGTTGGGACAAATGCCTAGTTCCGTTTTGAAATCGGAAGAGCCTTGTCCTTTATTTGTTTCGTCCGAGGATATTTCTAGTGTTGTTTCGAATTCCAACGGGGATAATAATGTAACATTACCCAATTCTAGTTCAGAAAGGATAAAGAGAAATTCATGGTCATCTTTTTTACTCGGTAATTATCAACTGTCTCAGAATTCGTCGTCGTCCAGTAATGAAGCTCAAAAAGGAAACAATAGAAAATACCCGTTTGATTATATTTGGGGGAGCATGAAGGAAAGTCGAAAGTGGAATAAGAAACGGATAGTCTCGTTGAGGCAGGAGAGGTTCGAAATGCAGAAAACGACGTTAAAAGTTTATTTAAAGTTTTGGATGGAGAACATGTTTAATCTGTTTGGGCTCGAGATCAATATGATAGCACTGTTACTCGCGAGTTTCGCTTTGTTGAATGCCGTTTCTATGTTTTATATCGCGTGTTTAGCTACGTGTGTTCTGTTGGGCCGTCCTATTATACGTAGACTGTGGCCGGTGTTTGTCTTTCTTTTTGCTACCATTCTTCTTGCTGAGTACTTTGCGATGTGGAAGAATGTGAAGCCTTTGAGTCAACATCTTTCGAGTGGGACCGGTACGCGTTGCCATGATTGCTGGAAAAACTCGAACGTGTATTTCAACTATTGTGAAAAGTGTTGGTTCGGTATGATCATCTCTCTTTGTTATTTTTCTGTTAATGAAAACTGCAGCTATTTTTTTTTACCTATATATAAAAGTGTTGCAACGTATAGTTGCAACTTATTGTCTTGAAAAAATATATATATATATATCACTGTAACATTTCGAAACATTTTTTTTTCTTCTTTTTTTCTTTTGTACTCAAAATTTCAAATGACCATAAATATTTCGTTTCTTATCTATTTTTTTCCATAAATTAATCCTCTCTTTCTGTGATCTACAATTTGACACCCAAATTGTATATTTAAAAATAAAAGTACAAATTTGAAAAGTTAATTAGGAAAAAAGGGAATGCCGTAGTTTTTAAATTTTAATGAGTAGGTTAAAAGGTAGGGTTTATGATTAGGATTTTAAGGGTATGTTTGTTTGAGTATTTGGATTTTCAAAATCCCAATCCAGGATTGTAAAACCCTTGAACAAATACAGCCGGGGTTTTAGTTTTTTTTAGGTTTTCTATTTATTAGGTTTTTTTTCTTTCTTTATTGTTTTCTATTTTTTGGTATTTTTTTATTTTTAAATTTAGTTTTAGGGGACTGCCTAACCGGTTAGGCTGCGTGACATGAGAGCGTGCCTCTTTATATGTATTTTTTTGTTTTTGTTTTTTTTAAACCTTTAGCAATACGTCCACATTTATTATTATTATTTTTTTTTGCAGGGATTATAGTTGATGATCCACGCATGCTGATAAGTTATTTCGTGGTCTTCATGCTGGCAAGTTTCAAACTCCGCGCAGATCACGCGTCCAGTTTCTCAGGGTTATTTACGTATAATCAGATGGTCTCTCAGCGTCGAAATGCCTCCGTTTGGCGCGATCTTTCGTTCGAAACCAAAAGCATGTGGACTTTTCTCGACTATTTAAGAGTCTACTGCTATTGTCATCTACTGGACCTCGTCCTCACTCTGATTTTAATAACGGGTACCCTCGAGTACGACATTCTGCACCTCGGATACCTCGGCTTTGCTCTTATATTCTTCCGCATGAGGCTCACCATATTAAAAAAGAAAAATAAAATATTCAAATATCTGCGCATGTACAATTTCACCGTGATCGTTCTCTCTCTGGCCTACCAATCTCCTTTCATCGGTGATTTCAACGCGGGCAAGTGTGAAACGGTCGATTACATCTACGAGGTGATCGGGTTTTACAAATACGATTACGGGTTTCGGATCACGTCGCGATCCGCGTTGGTCGAGATCGTCATTTTCGTCCTCGTGTCGTGCCAATCGTACATGTTCTCCTCATCGGAGTTCGATTACGTGTTTCGGTATCTCGAGGCGGAGCAAATCGGCGCGATTGTTAGGGAGCAGGAGAAGAAGGCCACTTGGAAAACCGAGCAGTTACAGCACATTCGCGAGTCGGATGAGAAAAAAAGGCAACGCAATTTGCAAGTTGAGAAAATGAAATCCGAGATGCTCAACCTTCAAATCCAGCTGCTGCACGATATGAATCCGACTGTTGATGCTCGTCCCGATGCTTTGCGCAGTAATGAAGACGGCTTGAGAAGAAGAAGGAACAAAAATGATTCTTTAAATCACGATGATAATAATAATAATAATAATAATAATAATAATAATAATAATAATAATAATAATAATAATAATAATCATCATCTTGAGAAACAAGAATGTCCCGAAACCGTTTTCCCGTTTAACGTGTACGAGTCTCCAAGAAGTTTAAAAACGGAAAACCCATTTTCGTTTAGCGAGATAACAGAAATCGGGGAGGATGTGAGTGATGGTAACGCTTTTAACGATTCGGAAAAGGTGGGAAAAGGTAAAAGTCAAAGTCAAAGCCAGTCAAAGGAAAACCCATTAGCTTCGGCAGTGCAGTTGATAGGAGATGGTGTTTCTCAGGTACAGTCGATCGGAAATCAGGCGGTGAGCAACCTCGTGAGCTTTCTGAATATCGCGCCCGAGGATTCGGATTCGAGCGAGACGTCTCATTTGGAAGACGGTATTAAAGAATCGATCGTGAGCAGTTCGGCGAGTCTGATGTCAGACAAGAGTCGGGCCTCGGAGTCCGCGAGCCTGCAGATCGGGCGGATAGTCCGTCATATTTGGTCTCGGATGCGTTCGAACAATGATGTGGTGTGTTATTGTTGTTTCGTTCTTGTTTACCTTTGGAATTTCAGTTTGCTTTCTATGTTGTATTTGGGCGCGCTGTTTCTATTTGCTTTGTGTGTGAATACCGGGCCGAATTATATATTCTGGGTTACGATGCTGATTTATACGGAGTTTTACATCCTAATTCAGTATATATATCAAATAACGATTCAGCATTGCGGGTATAGCATCCAATCGGGCCTCCTGCGCGAATTGGGCTTTCCAACGAAAAAGATAACGTCATCGTTTGTTATCAGTCTGCTACCTCTGTTTCTGGTGTATTTATCTACGTTAATACAGAGCTCTATAACCGCAAAAGACGGCGAATGGTTTTCTGTTGGATTTAGTAACTGCAAAGGGGGGTTAATAAATCGGGAAGTCCTTCGGACGGGTTCTGACTGGGGCGAGAAATTAAAGAAGGGTTTTCGAGTGATTGAACGGGCTGTTCGAATGGTGGTTATTAGCTGCTCGAGATATTGGAAATCGCTCACGCAAGAAGCCGAATCGCCTCCGTACTTTGTTCAACTGTCGATGGACGTGAAATCTTGGCCCGAAGACGGGATTCAGCCCGAGAGGATCGAATCAGGTATAAATCAGCTGTTGCAGCACGTGCACGGGGAGAGCTGCAGAAAGGAGATGCCTTTGTTTAGTTGTCCCTGTGCGAGCAAGGTTCAAATTCGGAGTATTGAGAAAAGTAGCGAGAATCCAAACGTGGCCTTAGCCGTTTTCGAGGTGGTTTATGTCTCTTCGTTGACGGATTGTGTACCGTCCAAGCAGTTTAAGTCTCTTACTCCAGCGGCTGATATTGCGAAGGAGATACTTAAGGCGCAGTCGATGGGATTTGCTGACGAAGTTGGGTTTCCTTATTTTATACTTTCGGTGATCGGAGGTGGAAAAAGGGAAATCGATCTCTATGCGTATGTGTTTGGTGCTGATTTGTCGGTTTTCTTTCTGGTTGCGATATTCTATCAATCTGTTATAAAAAATAAAAGCGAGTTTCTTGAGTATTATCAGCTCGAGGATCAGTTTCCGAAAGAGTACGTGTTTATTCTGATGGTAAGGATACAT
This sequence comes from Phtheirospermum japonicum, assembly GCA_014905375.1. Lineage (NCBI taxonomy): Eukaryota > Viridiplantae > Streptophyta > Magnoliopsida > Lamiales > Orobanchaceae > Phtheirospermum > Phtheirospermum japonicum. The sequence continues at coordinate 2,867,813 of BMAC01000036.1, forward strand.
GATACTCCGTCCTCTATTTGTGTGTTGACTTTTGAAATTGGAAAGCTTAGGCTGCATTTGCCTATACTTCTGTTTTGGGAATTTTCATTTTTGATTTATTTAAGTTTTGAGATTATTTTGATTTTTTTTAAATTACACTATTCAACCACTTTCACTTTTTTCCACCACCAATTACTTCATCTCATTTTTGAAATAAAAACCATCCCATCACTAATCATTAATACACATTTTTTCATCAATTTCACCAATTGACCTACTCAGATAATTCTAATTATGAATCATTATTTTACTATTTTTATATTGAATCAACTTTAATCATTACATTTTCATCTCATATCCATTCACACACTAAAAAAAAATCATTATTATTTAAAAAAAAAAAATCACTATTTTCTCTCATTTCCAAAATTTCAAAATGAAATGATTTTCAATTGCAGCCTTAAGGTGCGATTGGATATACTTTCCTTTTGTGAATTTTGTTTTGGTTTGAAAATAGTGATGGATTTTTTAATTTTTTTTTAAAGAATGAATAATTTTGAGAGTAGGAAAGGATAAGAGATGGAATAATGATTAAAGTTATTTGATAAAAAATTTAGTTTAATAATAATTAGTGATTGAATGATTTTATTTTAAAAAAATTGAAGTGATTAGTGGGAGAAAAAAAGCAAAAGTAGGTGAATAATGCTATTTATTATTTTATTTTTTCTAAAAAAATCTCAATCCAAATACCACCTTATTTTGTGTCTTCCCAATGTAAATGTGTTGCTCGATTTGATTCAAGTACTCTTGATTTTCTGTAAGGGTTAAATAGGAAAACTACCCCTAAGATTTAGCTTAATTACAAATAAACCCCAGCTAACTTTCAAAATTACAAATATCCCTTTGACATTTGTAATTAAGCTAAACCTCAGGGGTAGTTTTGTAATTATCCCTTTCAGTGAAGAGTCTTTTGGGCACAAACACTTATATTTGGTTTTTCTAAACATGCCCGGATTTTTCTTGTTGTGCAGATAATTTTCTTCTTGATTGTCCTTGACCGCATCATATACCTATGTTCCTTTGCAACGGGAAAGGTCATATTTTACCTTTTCAACCTCATCCTTTTCACTTACGCCGTCACGGAGTACGCTTGGAATATGGACACGTCACAGCGGAATACGGCCGGGTTGGCCCTTCGAGCAATATATCTCACTAAAGCAGTCTCTCTGGCGTTACAAGCCATGCAGATTCGATACGGTGTTCCTCATCAAAGCACGTTGTATCGACAGTTTCTCACGAGCGAAGTTTCGCTCGTTAATTATCTCGGTTACAGGCTCTACCGGGCTTTGCCTTTTCTGTACGAATTGCGATGCGTCCTTGATTGGTCATGTACTACCACGTCGTTGACGATGTACGACTGGCTGAAGGTGAGTCATCAATTTTTATCTGTAAATATGAATGATTCAATTAGAAGTGGCAAAATAATGACCCGGCCCGATCCTAGCGACCAATATGCAAAAATTGGGTTCTCGGGCCTCCAAAACTCGAGCCCAACCCAGCCCTATCCTCGGGCAGTTTACGGGCCGGGCCAGATTTCGCTATCTATTGTGCGTAATATTTGGTTTGGCTAACCATCTCAACTGTATAATTAAAGTTTTATAATAGATACTGATGTTTTTTGTGTTCATTTTCAGTTGGAGGACATAAATGCGAGCTTATACCTTGTCAAATGTGATAATGTCTTGAATAGAGCTACGCATAAACAAGGAGAAAGGCAGACAAAGATGACCAAGTTTTGCAACGGCATATGTCTGTTCTTCATTCTAATCTGTGTCATTTGGGCTCCAATGCTGGTGAGCAATTTTTGTCACAACTCTGCCAAGACACAAAAAAAAATATTAAAAAAAAACTAAAAAAATATTATAAAAATATATAAGTTGGGTGAACTTATTGATCAATAATGTTTCTTATACAGATGTACAGTAGTGGTAATCCAACAAACATAGCAAATCCGATCAACGATGCCAGCTTTCAGCTCGACATCAAGACGACAGGTGGCAAGTTGACCTTGTACCAAACAACTCTCTGTAAGAAAATCCCATGGGATCGTCTAAACACAAATGTCGATCTCGATCCCCAGAATTACCTGGACTCGTACAACGTGAACGACATTCAGCTCATCTGTTGCTTACCCGATGCGAGCACTTTGTGGCTCGTCCTGATGTGGTTCAGAAGCAGTTTATGGGGTCGCTCAACAGCAGCAGCATGGATATAAAATTTTCTTGGGTACTTACGAGGGACCGACCGAAAGGTAAAGAGACGGTGAAATACGAAAGGAGTGTGGACCTGTCTAATCTTCCGGATTCATCGGAAGTTCAAGGGGTTCTTAATGGTACATACAGCAGCTTTAGGATTCATAATATTTATCCGAGATTTTTTCGAGTTACGGGCTCTGGTGAAGTTAGACCTTTCGAGCAGGAGGTATGTTATATTTTTAAATTTTAAATATCCTTTTTTTTTCAACTAAATTTTATATTTTTCTATTAGTATAATTAAATAAATTTTGAGAAAAGATTATTATTGCAGATTTAGTGTTAACTTGTAATTCGACAGGTAAATGATGTTAGCGCGGATCTTGTGTTGCACCGTGGAATATCTGAGTGGTGGTCTTTTCATGATATTAATTCTCTGGATGCATATGGCTGTGGAGCATTATCGGGGCCCATGGCTGTCATTGTATCCGAGGAAACCCCACGTAAGTATATTTGTACGACTTGGTATATAATAATGTAGGGATGATTACAAAAGATACCTTGGGGTTTAATTCAGTATTAACAAATAGGGTGTATATTAGCTGTCTCTTATACACATCTAGATGTGTATAAGAGACAGGTGTGGAGGGGGTGAAATGTTTTTTGATAATTAAGGAAGTGAATGTAAGACAATAAAATCTCGTGGGTATATTTTGTAATTTCGAAAGTTAGATGGGTTTTTTTGTAATTAAGTCAAGCGTCAGCTACTTTTTGTAATTAACCTTATGATGTATAAACATTGATGAAAAATATAAGGATACTTTCAAAGAACTACATTGAGAATTTTAGCCTAATTACAAAAGGAGCTAGTCATCATTCGAAAAGAAAAAATGTTATGAACACCCCCTCTGAGGTTTGTTTTTACCTTATAAGACAAATACCCACCTGTACAGGGTTCAATTTGTAAAAGAGAAAACAATATTGAGGGGGTGTAGTTTTGAAAGATGAATGGGTTTTTTTGTAATTAATTCAGAAATATATTTGGCTTCTAATCCTTTGAAAAAATTGCAGAAGGATTTCTTGGTGAGACGCTCAGCAAATTCAGTATTTGGGGTCTATACATCACATTTGTCCTGGCTGTTGGCCGGTTTATTAGAATGCAATGTTCTGACTTACGGATGAGAATACCATATGAAAACCTTCCGTCATGTGACAGGTAATTCACAATATTGTCCTTAATCCTATTCGGTGCTATTAACGAACCGAACGTTCACGAACAAAAGCTCGTTTGTTTAATAATCGAGTTGAACTCGGACAAAAAATTAGGCTCGTTTAATAATCGAACGAACATGAGCATGTTCACGAACATACATATATATATATATATATAGTTATTTATTTATATTTACTATATTTTATTTTGAAAAAAAGAAATTTAATGAGAAAACATTGTTCGAACAAATCGAAGTGTCGTTAAATTATACGAGTCGAACTCGAAAATTAATCAGTTTACCAAATAATTGTCCTTTAAATCTTTTTCCCTGATTCTCGCTTGAAATTCCAATTCCTTCAGCGAAACGCAACCTTAATATTTTTGTTCATTTTTTTGACAGGTTGATCGCCATCTGTGAGGATATATACGCTGCAAGAGCAGAAGGTGAACTCGGAGTCGAAGAGGTCCTTTATTGGACGCTGATCAAGATTTACCGATCACCACATATGTTGCTTGAGTACACCAAGCCAGACTAGTATTCGCCGATCAAAGGAAAAAAGGGATTAACTTACATTTCATGATACTAATCAGGAGCATAAGTCCAGTTCTTCACATTTTGCTTCTCAACTCGAGTTCTTTTTTTAAATTTCTGGGTTGAGAAAAACAGTTTTGAGTAAAGGACATTTTGTATATATAATAGATTTGTCAGAGAGAAATGACATATATAGCCTCCTAACTCTAGTGTAAAGAGAGACAAGTGTAGTATATATACAGAGTGCATATTTTGCCATGTATGAAATCTGATTATTGTAAAAATGTAACAACATGAGAATGAATGGTTCCTTTTTATTTTTGACATGAATCTTGGCCTACTATTTTCTTCTTCTTCTTTTTTTTTTTTAAAAATTATTGTAGCCTAACGGGATCTCTTATTTCCGTACGGTGTTTAACTAAAATAATAGATGAAACACTGAATGAAATAGAAATTGAAACACCAGATGAGCTAGAGAATCCAGACTAAATTAAAAGAGGCCTTTGACACTATAAAGTCTCAAGTTACAAAGACACATTCTCAGAAGTAGCTCAAATATGCACAACTAGCTCAAAACACAACACCAAATGTGACACAAGAAAAACAACATTTTTCCCAATAATAATAATAATAATAATAATAATAATCAGTCCTCAGTTTCATCCTCTGGGGTAGTACCTTCCAATACCTTCGGACTCGTGAAGCTAAAATCGTTGACGGATACGTCCTTTTTGTACTCGGGATGCTGATCCAAAAACTTGACAACATCGGTGGAGGCCCTCAGTTTTTTCCCGTTAGGGGCGCTGTAATAGCAATCCATCCTCGAGCAATCTCTGCGCATAACCATTCTCCTCTTGAAACCCAGGGGCGTTTTTGGAACATTTGGCTTGTCGATGACCCAAGTCTGGGACTTATCGTAGTTGATATCAGCTGGATCGTCGCAAGAAATGCCCGATTTCTTGGTGCAGACAAACGGGTCCTCTATGAATTTGCTTCTGATTTGTTCGTACTCTTCTTGAGTTGGGATTACTCTCCATTTGAAGCATTCGGCACATTGCACACTCCACATTTCAAGGGTTTTGGTCGATTTATATTGCTGTCATGAGAAACAAATGAATATTGTTTTATTTTTCTTTTTCCAAATAACCAAGAACAATCATTTTATTGAACAGGTGTAGGGGTGTCAATTTTACTTAGCGGGTCGGTTTACCCGTCGAGTAAATGGTCATAGGGTCGGGCAGTACCTGGATACAGCAAAGAATGGATACGGGCAGGGATTATTGACCCGATTATTATTTAAATTAAAATATATTAATAAAAATTAAAATTAAATGGGTACCAATAAGCCGGTCCGATTACACGATGGATTACCCGTATCCTACCCGAATGAGCTTAAAGTGGGGTACAGGTAAACCCATACCTGTACCCTACCCTACCCTAACCGTTTACAGCCCTAAACAGGTGGTGAATGATTGAAGCAAACAGAAAAACTAGATTCATGGGTATCTACAGGAAGTGCAGTGATTTCAAGATTAAAAATAAAAATTAAAAAAAATTAGGTATTGTTTGAAGATGAAATAGGAATTTCCCTTTTCACAAAACAGCAAGATCAATTAAAAAAAAAGCGCATGAAGTGTTGCATACAATTACCGGTCTACTAAAAAACTCAACGAAAAAAAAAAAAAAAAAGATAAATAGATCAGTCAAAAGCAACAGAGCAGCATTCATGAATAATTACTCCAATATTCTTCAAAATAGAGGGGAAAAAAAAAGATTAAATACAGATAATTAACACAAAAATACTAAGGTATGAACTTAAAACAAATATATAGTTTTGGTCCATGAAACTAAGAAATTACCCGTTTTGATTGCGGGGGAGTGGTCTTCTCCTTCTCCTTCTCCATCTTCAGGTTCTTGTTTTCTCTGAATCTTGTTAGCTTCCTTTTCTTCTTTCTGAGTCTTTAAAATAGTACAACAAATATAGGCTCACCGTATAATGGAAGTTACATTTATACCCTAATGATTAATTGTTTATTACCCTAATTGTGATTAATTGTTTATTACTCTAATTGGTGTCCATATAAATAAATTTTAATGTATTTTTAATATAATGAAATATATATATACATAAAATAAAAATAAATCCACCCCATTCCCATTTGTTAATGTTGTTGATACCGGCCTATCCTATGCGTTTCTGATATAGAAGCTGATGTGTCAGCATCGGGTGTTTCGTATTAAAATATTATATTTTGATTTTTTTAACTAGGTATAAAATAATTTTTTTTTGCATTTCTCCCTGTATTAGAAATCTAGGGTTTGGATACTCTTCGTCTCAAACCCCACCCTCTCACCACAGCCAAAATCTGCCTCACACTTTTTCCCCTCTCGTCGTTAAACCCCAGAATCACATGGACACGATTCTGACCACTTGATGCTCACCATCAACCATATAACAGAGATTTCAAGTTATTAAACTTCTCTATGCCATATTGTTTCTTCAATCACAAATTTGGATCGAAGACGAGGGCATTTTGCTAATGTGGGTCTGATTGGGCTTTGAGTTGGATTCTCGGGCTTCTTTAGACGATGCTTCGTTGTCTTCTTCTTTGCCGGAGGCGAAATCGGATTCGACAGGATTCTTGGGTCCCCGATTTAGTTGTATCCCCGCTCTTTATTGTTTTTCGAAGGTGTTGCCAGAATTATATTTCTAAAGGATTGATTTCTGATTTCATTTTTTTTATTTCTTATTATGTAAGATTTAATTTGTTGCTCGATTTATGATTGCATGTTAATTGTCTAATTCTTTCATATATAGAATTCTTATTATTTCAAATTTAGATCGGACCTGATATGATTCTCCCCTAATCTAGCGCTGCATGGAATATTGTTGCTAGGGTGTTGTTTATGGAAATTTCTAATTAAGATTATGGACGACGGTTTGTTATGCACGTCTCCAAATTCATGTACTTTATTTTTTTCGCAATTCATTTATATGTCGAGTAATTTGTTGGTATCGGGTTCTTTTTTGCCGACAAGGGTATTGTTTATTTGTATTTTTATTTTAGGAAAAATTCCCAAATAATACACTTTTGGAAATATAATGTTCCATATAATCCTACCAAATCTTATATTCCCATTTAGATTATTTTAGGCCCATTAAATCATAAACTCATACAATTTCTCATATATACCCATGCTCAATATCCCAGTAACTGCTTGTTGGGGCGCCAATCACGCTACAAGTCTACGCAATTTTTTCTCACCCCAATCAATCTCTCTCATCATGTATACTGACGTTATCCTCCAGAACAATCACTATTCATTGATTATTTTTATCGATTCAACTGGCTTATGGACATCTGTAAATAAGATTTTTTTAATCCTCAAATAATTCCTTCTACTCAAGCAGGTATGGAAATTGATTCAAGTAAGTTTTTCAGTTCGTCGTCTCCAAAACGGGTAATATATAAAGGCGATAATATATGATGTGGATATCAAATATGTTTTGAATTTTATTCAAAGGTTCCAGTTTACAAACCAGATTTTAAAGATTTTTGTGTTTGCGAGAAATCGAGTTTATGAACTAGGTTATGGAATATTTCTGTACTAGTTAAGTTTTAGGAAACTTAACAATTTTCATTCCACTGTGTAATAAGGTCGAAAATACTTGATTCATATTCAAAACAAAATTAACGTTTTATGGTTTGCACTATGTAGGTCTACGTTATTCCATACTATAAATAGGATTTGTGTTCTACTAAAATCTGAACTTCACTTCAGTTTACAAACCAGTTTTTAGCTTTTTGTGATTCCGAGAAATCGAGTTAATGAAATAGGTTCTGCAATAATTATGTACTAGTTAAGATTTTTGAAACTAGTTGTTATATCATTCCAGTGTGTAATAAGGTCGAAACTATTTGATTCATACTTTACGAACTGCTAACTACTTTTTTGAAACAAAATGAATATTTTATGGTTTGCACTATGTAGGTATACATTTCTCCATACTACAAACATGCATTGTTTTCTGCTAATACCCGTGAGTTTATTTTTCTTAGTTGTCCGCTAACTTTTGTCATGTTTACACAGGTTTATCGGATTATGAAGTTATATTCATACTTTTTGAGTATGGTGCAGAGACACTTGTTGTGGGCTTAGAACCAGGTTTCTCATTTAATTTAATATTGGACAATGTATGTGCACGATTGAGTCAGCTAAACCGATCTAAATTGAACATGCATTATTCCATCCCTGAATTTCTAAGAGTAGTATTAGCCACTGAAGCTGATTTCAGAGGTATGGTTCATCTTGCGATGGCATACGGACTAATACGCATTGGGGTTGACATTGCGAATGATGGTGAAATTGTTGTATTAATTATGACTTCAAATGCTAATTGAAAAATAGATTACGGGGATGTTCTCCATACTATGATTCTTAGTCATACAAAAAAACTATAGACGACGGGCTGGGAGACGGAGGTATCTGAGTTTGGCCAAAAATTTGTGGGTGGTGCGAAAGATCTCAGGATTACACTACGTAAAACTGCAATTGGCGGAGGTTTTCAGTTCAAGTGGGTTAGGAACGATCTTTCAAGAGTTACAACAGCTTGTTTGGACGTCAATTGCGGGTGGTTCATGCATGCCTCTTTGGAGCGAAGTAACGCTTTTTTTTACATGAGACAAATTAATTACGTGCACACATGCAGAGCATGTTTTCAATCAATGAAATATAACCGTGTTAGTTCTGGTGTCGTTGCTGATTATGGAAGATGTTTGAACAAATATTGACACTCGGCCAGCCGACATTAAGCGATTGTTTGAAAGGCAATATGGATTAGTAATCTCATATAAACTTGTGTATCTCGCTGTGGAAAAGGCGAGGAAATCTGTACTAGGTGATATTGGAGACTCCTTCGGTGATCTTGACTTATACATCGAGTGCTCCCTTAAATCAAACCCTGGTTCTCACATCCTTTTAGACGTCGAAGAGAACTCACTCTGCTTCATAAGGATTTTCATCGCATTTTTTGCTTGCATTGAAGGCTTTAATTTTTGTCGACCTATGTTGTTTATCGACGACATGCATTTGAAAGGAAAGTTCAAAGGTCAACAACTTGGAGCGACTGCAAAGGATGGGGACAATGGTAATAAGTTTAATTCTTTTTTATTAGTAGAACATAATTTATAAGATGAATATTATCCATAATATTATATTGAATAAGACACAAACACGACAACAATCCCAACAAGATTAGTCTAATGCAAATTTAATGCGAGTTCCATCAAGGATGTGTGTAAATCTATTCTCGGTTTTTGATCAAGAATCATTCGTAATGCCAGCTAGTATGTAATTCCACACTTCCTTCTAAAACTCATAATGTGGATTTACCACGATTATGATGATACAAAATAAATTTTAACAAGAACATCAATCCTCCATATATATTTTGACAATGTGTAACAAGTTCGATTAAAAAAATCAAAGCTGAATTGGTAATATAAATTATGTTTAATTTTATTTTTAAAAAAGAATCAGTGCGCAATTCTGTGCATTCAAGTTTTTGGTTGATTTAATAATTTTAACAAAATGAGTGTACTCATTTTAACATTATGAGTTTTAGAAGGAAGTGTGGAATTACAAAATGAATGCGCAATTCTGTGCATTCAAGTCTGTACCACATTGCTTTTGCGGTACTGGACTCCGTGAGTTTCGATAATTGGCAGTGGTTTATGGAGCAGCTGAAAAGGCTTTTATCTCCATTTCGGGAAGTCACATTTGTGTCAGATAGGAACCCAGGCCTACTTGATGCAATCCAAAAGGTATTCCTGGATATCCACATGGATATTGTTTGAATCATCCGAGGAAAAACTTGAAATATACTTTTAGAGGTAGGAGTTGCTCGTCCAAATTGCACGGTAGATTGGAGTGGCTTCTGACACAAGTAGCCTACGCGCCAACGGTTGCACTATTTGAGCATTTTAAGGGTAGATTTATAGCAGATGGCGGAGCTGCAGCCAAGCACTTATTGAGAGTCTGGATGTCACAAAGAGGGCGAATACGTATTTTAGAGATTCAAGGTACGGGAAAATGAGCTCAAACGCCGCTGAGTCCTTCAATAACTGGATATTAGCAGAAAGGAATTTTCCCATCACAAACATGGTTGACAACATTAGGATTAAGATTATGAGACAAATTTTTGGTGCGAATCCCCGATCCTTGTTCTTCTAAATTTAATATTTCATTTTTAACCGTGAATTTAATTACATTGACTTTAATTCCATACACACTCAAATCTTAACGCATACTCATGGTGCTTATCCATATTATAATAATAATAAATTATTATTATTTGTAGTTCGTAATCTTGCAAGCTTAATACACTTAAAATTCTTTACATTTTTTTTATTTTCCGTGTGTAGCTAGAGAGACACTTTCCAGGGATTGGACTATTGATTTATGCTCATCCATTCTCAGTAAGTTAAAAAAACTCATTGTCGAAGGAAGGTAGTGGCCGGTTACTCAGTCATCGGACTATACATTCGAAGTGCATAGCGACCCATCTGTCGAGGTGAATATCAATGTGCGGACATGTTCATGTAAGCAGTGGAAGCTTTGCGCACTACCTTGTTCACATACTTTGGCATCGATTTTGCGTGTGGGCAAGCCTATCGCATATTTCGTTGATGAGTTTTACCACTCAAACACATACGCAAGGTGTTACGTGTATCCTATGCAGCCTGTCCCAATGTTTGGTATATCGAAAGAACCGAAAGAAACTGAACTAATTATTCCACCATCGACGAAGTACCCACTTGGAAGACCAAGGAGAAAAGACACTTTTCCGGATGAGAGCACATACCAAGGAAGATAAGATTTGGTAGGTGTGGTAAGGTTTGCAACCACAACAAAAAGACTTGTAAACATCCACTCCCATGAAATACATGATGGGTGCATTTTTTGTACCTAGTTTTCTAAAATCATATGCAATCGAATGATAGTTGTTCTTTTTGTCGGACGATAGTTGTTCTTTTTTTCATTTATAACCAATAATTGTTCTTTTTCTCATTTATAACCAATATTGAATTACAAATATTTCATTATATATTGCCTAACGTTCAGTTAAAACTATGAGTATTGCCTTTTTCAACGTAGAATGAATTTTCAGGTTTGTAGTATGCTTTCATAATTATGGATCGAATTGTATGACAAGTTCATAATTTAAATTTCATCGCACGTCATACAATTTGTTGTACCATTATGAAATTTGTTGATACCATTATGTATCAGTGTGTAATTGTGATATCCTATTTATGTGACTGTGTAGTCTAAATATGTGCCTAGTATATAATTGTAGCTAGTAAGTAATTGTATGTGGTACACTGCGTAGTATTTTTTATTGATTCTGTGTATCTACTAATTAGTAATATGTATTAAGGAGTCATTACTTTGAAATGTTAATGTGGAATACAGCCCCTATCGAACATATAGTCAATCACAAATGCATGTTGTAGGATTGTACACACGCACATCAATGTTTCAAAGTAATGTCATAGTCACATTCCGATGAGTACATACTTCTTGTAGTGTAGTTCATATTTTCATCTTTTGTTCATTTTATGTGAAATCGTAGGATTATACACGCGCACATCAAGATTAATTGAAAACCAAATACAAACCTCCAATTACATAATATCACATGATTTTCCATAAACAAAAGCAGATTTGAGTACTACTCTTTTGTAAGTGCGACAGTTAGGAATAGTTTGTTAATCGAGCAGTACGGGACACGCGCACATCAAGATTAATTGAAAACCAAATACAAACCTCCAATTACATAATATCACATGATTTTCCATAAACAAAAGCAGATTTGAGTACTACTCTTTTGTAAGTGCGACAGTTAGGAATAGTTTGTTAATCGAGCAGTACGGGACACGTCGATTGTTATACCAAAATAAGGAACACTTATTCAATATCCTATTACCTAATGAAAAAAAGGCCAACCCAATTGGTCGACTATTTTGATCAAAATCCTATCACATCAAGGAATGATTTTTGTTATAAATTAGCACCGCAACGTTCACTTTCTCATCATGATTGATTCAATTATTTCCGCCTTGAATTTTTTAACTACGTTCTTGCAAAGTGCATCCTTCATAACTTCATTTCGCACTATTTGTTTCATGAAGTAGCACACATAAACTGCACAATCATTCCTGAAATCATTTAAGCCCGAAAATCAAGTTAGCGTGCTAAGACATGATAACATGCATTCTTAGAAACAACAGTCTCTCACAACTAGCCCAATGCCAATATAACTACATATTCAATCAAGTCTATACCAAATTATACATATGTAAATTAGTTCAGAGTATATCAGCCCCAGTATTGTAGTGCAATTCATTTTCCCAGTAGTTATTTTAAGTTAATCAATATTTAAAAAAATACATACTTAAGAAGTATCAAATATTTTCTTAATCGAAAATTAAGTATCCCCTTGTTGTGGCACAGGAACACGATGCAATTCCAGGTGGGTGTCCTGTGACACAACTATGAAGTCAAGATTACCCGACGCTACTACGGCCATCTCCAATTCTAATATTTCCTTCTGTACACATTTTCATAAACAAAGATATGTTGATACACTATCAAACAGAGTTAAGACATTAAATGTTTGGATCTCTTTTGGACACAATATGCTTTTGGAAGCAATATTTTTTTTATGAATTGGACATAAAAACTCCAGTGGAAAACTCAAAGAAAATGTAGTACAAGTTAGCTAAATAAACCTACACAAATTAAGCAACATAAGTTTGGCACAATTGTAACCTCACAATATTACGCACATGGCAGTAAGTAGTTTTCACGTACAGAAAGAATCTTAGTAGTGAACTTGTGTCTATTCTTTGAATTCAAATATACGCAACATATGGTATATTTAAATCTTAAAAACTAATTTAAATACATACAAGCTTCTCTGCATCACGATGGTATTGGTCATTCAGGGAGGGCAAATGAGGTATCTTTGAATTATAAAACCGCCATTCTTGTGAGTCGATATCCATCACCAGTAAGGTCCAGTGGTTCGCACCAATGTCCTTACTCCTGCCGTTAGAAAGCATAGGTAGCAAAATCATCTCTGTATTTTTTAATGACGCTGTGACCACCTGTTTTACCCAGGTTTCACTACAGCGCTTGACGGCCCTTGTCTACAACCAAAGTCATAAATGATGATACATTGTCAAATTAATATTATTTATCAGAAAGAGGAAAAGTTTTTCAGATATAGTCGGTTACCGTACCCAACATCTCCTGGTAAAATCGTTATTAACACGCCATCTTTGATAATATTCATCATCCTAATGAGGTACTGTCCGTCCGCATCAACAACCTATTTTTTACAATTAAAGTGTTATGTTATTCCATCAAACAGAAAAAATGAATATCATAAACATACAAAGACATTACTAAATAATTGTTTAAGTTTTCACAGAAAGTACAACATATGAACTTTGCGTATTACTTATACATTAATAATAATTGTAAAAACTTACACTGTTGCAAATGTAAACTCCTTTCAATATATTCATGATACTTCCAGTATCCACCACCATCTTCGTCTCTATATCACAGTAGACTGTCTCGCTGCACCCAAACAATACAATTTGTAAAAATTATATACCACAAGATGGTTCACTTTAATAATAAATGCTTACCCCATCCCCTGATCCAGTCTTGTCACCAACATCATCAGACATCCAACAGGTAGGTGTTTCGCGCAGTGTCCACAGTATCGACCGTCCAGCATCTTTAGTAATTGGGCATTATTTTCAAACGTCCACGCATTTTCAACTGTACCTCCACCATCTGCCTTTGGCTTCTTCGCATTATTCCGGTCGATCCCGTAGTCGAAATCATCATCCAGGACAACTTTTTGAATCTTCCCTTTCAGCCTCCTTATCATTGAATTCTGCTGCACCTTGCCCTCACCTGGTGATTTCTCCTCTTCCACCGAATGTAATTGAGTTACGGCATGTACTTCTGAATAAGCCACATCTGCATACCACCTACACGGTTCAAGTTTAATATGCAGTTCATTTTCGAATCAAAACACAGAACGCACTATGTTTTGCATGTAATTGTTGTGATTTTCCTATTATTTTTAGTTAGAGTTTAGCATTGTTTTTAGTCGTTTTGAGTCATTTATTCTAGTTCTTAGGTAATCTTCTTGTGTATTTGCTTCTAGTCTTAAATTGTACGAAGTGTGAGGTGTTTGTGCTATTTTTGGGTTTCTAAATTTGAATTCTTGTTCGGTAGGTGGCTAAAAGGATTATATTCACTCGCCGGACGCTTTGGAACGAAAAATGAGAAATTTGAGCCGAAAGCATCCAAGATCGACTGAAAAGCTCCAAATCGACTGGTGGTTGATCGACTAGACACGGATCGACTGAAACAACAAATCGACTGTCGGGCAGTAGCTAACACCTTGCAAGCAGAGCAGTCGATCGACAGGTAGTCGATCGACTGCAACACTGAGGGGCTACGGGAATTTTGGTATTTTTGACATTTTTGCCCCTATAGACAACTATATAAAGCCCACACCTTGCACCATTGAAGGAATGACTCCCCTCCAAACCCAATCTAGGGTTTGGGATCAAATCTCTCATAAGCTCTTGGACAATACTCTTTCTTAGATTTTAGATTTAATTTCAAGCTTTGATGTAATTTCTTTTTCTAGATTAGATTTAATTTCAAGCACCTCCTTGAGTTTGTAAGCCTAAGAAGAATCCAAATACTCCTTTGGATTGTTACTTTTGATGCAATTACATTCAAGCTTTGTTTCATTTCTTAATTCAAATAAGTTTCCTTTCAATTTCATGTTATATGCTTTATTTCCATGCTTGTTCTTCATTTCCATGCTTTGTTCTTCATTTTATGCTTTTTGTCTTAGCACCTTAAATTCATGTTAGATCTTAAGAATTAGATATGGAATCTAGATGAGTGACACATCTAGATCATAGATCGAGTCTTAGATCGTCTTGATTTCAAGTCTTTCCTATGCTTTATTTGCAATTTTGTTTTCATGCATAGTTTTAGGTTAAATCTTAGATCTAGGTTTTGTTGCTTGTTATTTTCCTTAAAGTTTTGAACTTTCTCGTCAATTTCCATTGATCTTTACATTCATACTTTCAATTTATGTTAATTCGCATTATTTAGGATTTTATGCATTGTTGTACCTCGTGCTTGCATACTTGTACTTGGTGAAACATTGCATTTTCTTGATTATTTTCATTATTGCTTTGCATTTCCATATTGAGGCATCCGACGTGGCATTCTACCCGCTTGTTATTTCAATTTTTAGGATAGTTTAGTTAGGTTAATTGCTTTATTTTCATTTTCCTTTACTTTTCCAAGTTTGAAACACATTGAATACTTTAATTAAATCGAATTCCGATAATACCAAGCCATGAACCCGTTGATATACTTTCAACCCCACTAAAACTCATCTAACAAAATGGCGTCGTTGAATCAAAACACAGAACGCACTACATATTTATACGCACAGTAGTACATATTCTACACAAAACGCACAACATAATTATAAAAACAAAATAAAACACATAACAGTACTACACCATATAGTCTGTAGTCAACAGAGTTGGTACACTAACCAATCTGTTTGCTGCCCCATCTCCTCTGCTTGATAGTTATTCACATTTTTCTGCTCGTCAATCATCTTCCCAAGCGTAGTGACTTGATTTATTAGTTCACCTACCTCCTTCACCCTTATCGCGTATTCCCGATCCAAATCCACCAACTGCTTTGTCTTCATCTTTAGAGATCCATCTAATTTTAATATTTTTTTCATCCTTCCTTACGAGCTCACCTTGGTCTGCTTCAAATTTCTCGAGAAGTGTGTTGTACGTCAACCTTAAACCATCAATGGTCTGTGATGGTTCGCTATACGGGTCAACAGAGACTGTATCCTTTGTTGCTTCGAGATGGCAAATTTTATCTCTAAATAGTTTGTTATGTTCTTCAAACCCCGCTGATTTCAATTGCAGCGCAACATGCTCTCTTAATAGCTCATCATACAATTTCTCCACAACAACCACCTATCTCTCGACCGTCGCATTTTCTCCGCATGTATCACCTCAAACGGTGCATGCAACAACACCTCTAGATACAGTTTCCCCACTCGATTTCTTTCTACACTCACCAGCATTATGTCCTCTATCCATATCTCCTTCTCCACACCACTTCCTCAAGTTGTCCCGTGTGGTTATTTCCATCTGTGTTGGGGCTAGCTCTCCTTCCACAACCTGTCAAGCAATAATAACCACTTGGTTAAGATGTTAGAATGCTAAAATAAGAATGATTATATAATTATACACACATTGGGTTCATAAGTATACGGTAGTTTGTATATATATACACACAAAAAAAAAACACGTCGGAATATCTCACCTACTCATCATCCAGCATCATGAGCATTTCTCTGTTCACTACAGTCTTCATGTTCGGTAGGTGCCACTTCACTAGCCTCGGTATCCCACACACTGCACCATGTGATTAACACGTAATTGTGGTTATTTTTAGTAGTATTTTAGTTTACTTTTACTAGTGTTTTCGGTATAAGTTGGACAAATTAAGCTTAAATTCGTATATTTGCACTTCCAGCTTATTTTACCGTGTTTGATCTAAATTGATGCAAAATAAGTGATTATTTGATGTTTTTCACTTTACAGCTAAATAACCGGAAGATTCAGCGCGTATTAGATAAAGTACAATGATCGAGAGATGAAGATCGAGCTTTCCGGCGAAAAGTAGCAAGTTTTTGGAGTTAAGGGTTAGTCCTAACTGTTACTATAACCGTTAGTCGTAACCGTTACCGCTAACCATTAAGAAACCCTTAGCCGCGATGAGGCTATAATCATTAAGGTGGACAGAGTTGTTAGTGGTTACAGCTAACGGTTACTATAACCGTTAGCCATAACCGTTAGTGAAGAACAGAGAGATAAAAAAAGGAGTTAAGTGTTACTGTTAAGGGTTACTATAACAGTTAGCTGTAACCGTTAACGGGGCCCAGATTCGGCAGAAACAAGCTTGCGGCCCAAGTTACGAAAATCTTATAAATACCACCCTCTAATCCGAATCCCAGCATGATTTAACCCTAAATACTTACCATAAACATAATCCTAGGGTTTGGAGTCGGATTAAAACGTAAAAACACAGGAATCGACGAGGAAATCGAAGATTCGACGAAGACGAGTTCCGGAGCCCGTCCGACGCTGTTTATTCGTTTCTCGACCGATTCGCAGCGTTTCTCTTCGGAATAGCCGAAGAACATTCAGTTTCCAGTAGTTAAACAAGTACTCTGAACCTTTTAATTAGTTTTCATAGTTTTAATCTTAGTTTTGAAGTTTTCGATAATAGTTAGTTTATGTTTCGTATCGTTTGGATTCGTTGAACTTATTTAGTTTATTAATCTCAGTTTATTTTCAATTTTTCATGCTTAGTACTGGATGTTTGATGTTCTTTTTGGTCGAAGATTATTCATGCGTTGAATTGGCTTAGTATTCATCGTTAACCGTTAGTTAACCGTTATAAGATTCTGTTAACCGTTACTGTTAACCGTTAGTCAAGCAGTTAGCAGATTTCGTTAACCGTTAGTTAAACAGTTAGCTGTTAGATTAGTATAATCGTTAGTAATTAAACTAGTTAGTTAATTTGTTAGTTTCAGTTTGCTGAATCTGAATTGTTTTCTTAGTTTTAAATTAGTTTTCGAATTATTTAGTTTAAATTATTTATTAGTTAATCATTTAGTTAATTAATCTAGTTTAGTTAATTTAGTTTAGAATTTAATCTAGTTAATTATTAGTTTAATTTTCAGTTAGTTAATTAGTTTAAATAATTTAGTTAATTTAGTTGGTAATTTAAAATAGCTAATTCAGAATTTAATTTTAAATTCTTGCCTTTTAATCTAGTAGTTGTTAATTAAAAATTCAAAACAAACCCCCCTATTTGTATACGTTACTTGTTATTGAACAAACTATTCAAGATTTCGATTGTATGTTTCTCGAGAGACGACTCGAGTCAATTTGCCAACCTATGCGCGACCCCGTTCTCTTGCGGGCAAGCTATTGAACTTTTGACACATTTTTATAAGTAGGCACAAAAAGCTTGAATCACCATGCCACTCGTCAATAACACGTGCATGCTCGCACAACCAGTACTACACAAAATATTTATATAATCAATATAAATAACAACAAACCACCAATATAATATTTCAAGCCATTTAATCTTTAATGGTCGTATGACCAAAAAAACATAAATTATATTCTTACCGGTAGTACCATCGTGCACTTAACCACTTTGTATGGATCCTCATGATTAACCTTCAGTGAATTAACTACGCCTATCGTACCACTCAAGTCATACTCCCTAATACTATTAAGATTCTCAATAAACTCTACCCACCCCCCGTCAAACTAAACCCAATCAGGGGTAAGAACAGCGTTGTAAGGAGGAGGAGGAAAAACAGCCTAACGACAATCTCAACTTCAAGAAGCGATTGATTCCTTTTTAGAAAACAACATCCTCAGTTTGTCCTTCACAACCTTGGGATTCAAATATCTGTCTCCGACAAACCACTTATTATAAAAATACCAGTATTTTTTATTTCCCTTGTACACTTTTATGGGTTTTTCTCCATCGACAATTCCAAAAATGAATTGTATATCTCGCTTCGTTAACATTACCTCCTTACCACCCAGTGTGAAAGTTTTATTTTGGGATCGAACATGTACATGATATCTGCCGTAACAGCCTCACCCCTATGACAATCAAAGCTAGATATTTTTCCTTAATGAGTACACTCAAACAAAAGGTAAAAAGGTGTTTTTCTCATTATTTGTAGATGTTTTTTTACTGATCGCACGACCCTGGTTTTGGAACTCACTAACTACTGCTGCCATCGAGGACCTGAACTGCCTGAAATCATACAAAATAATTGATATATGTTATTACATTACAATCTTATTAATTACATACTGCACATATTATGTCAAAATACTTACTCATATGAATATCAACTTCTCAACAATATAATTACTCACACAATCGCAAATTTCATACTACATGGATAAAATTTCTAAAATTAAATATTAGCCCACAAGTGATGATTCCAGAATATTATTACATGTTACACAAGCTGTAATATAAAATACAAATTGCCCATATAATTCCATACTATATACAAATTAAAAAATAATAAGCAGTGTGCTATATACACTTACATACTGGGTACAATTCCATACTTGGTACAATTATATAATGGGTACATAATGTTTACAATTATAAACCATCAGTGTGCTAGATACAATTACACACTGCAACCAGATCGACTTACTTAATAGCAATTACAGCCTACTTAATTCCTAACTGCATGCCACCCCATTTCATACTACATCTTAATACATCCCATACTACAACCTTAATGATTTACATATTACCAATATCAGACTAGTTACAAATCCAGAAAATTACTGCACCAACATATTTCACAAAGGCTACACAATTTCGTACTACACCTGCACATTCTTGTCCCTTTCATCAAAAAATCTAAAATCTATCCCAACAAACCACGCCAATGCCATCAAGTTTATACTTCATCTGGATAAGATGGAATTTAAGCTACTAACTCATCAACCCATTCAATAATTACCACATAAATTCCCAAAATGCACCCAAGCATGTTCTTTAATTACAAATTACATGTACCACGATTACAAACTACATGTACCCTAGCAATTGCAGACTACTTACTTCCTAATTGCATGCCACCAAATTCCATACTACAGCTTAATGCATCCCACACTAAAACCTTAATGATTTACATATTACCAATATCAAAATAGTTACAAATCCAGAAAATTACTTCACCAACACATTGCATAAAGGCCACACAATTTTGTACTGCACCTGCACCTATCCCTTTCATCAAAAAATTTAAAATTTATCCCAACAAACAACGTCAATGCCATCAAGATGGAATTTAAGCTACTAACTCATCAACCCATTCAACAATTCCCACAAAAAAAATCCCAAAATGCACCTAAGCATGTTCTTTAATTACAAACTACATGTACCATGATTACAAAATACATGTACCATAGCAATTGCAAACATCTTACTTCCTAACCGCATGCCACACAACTGCAGACTACTTACTTCTTAACTGCATGCCACATAATTCCATAATATCTGAACTCTATGACCATTAAAAAGAAAAAAAACACACATAAGACTTACGGATGGTCTTCACAGTTGGTCATCTTCTGTCGCGGCTACAAGACACGCGTTGTGTTCGTTTTCTGGCTACACCCAGTACAAATTCACAATCCCTACTACACGAATATATATATATATATATAGGGTTGGGTTCAAATGAAAATCTGTCATTATATGTGAACCTAGGAACTCATCTACACCATAGATTCATTCAAGGGTTTATATTTAATTTAGAATTTGTGTATAAAAATAAAAAATATGAAATCCAAACGCTGGTTTATTGATTGAGAGGGAAAAATTAGAATAATTGTCAATTGTATATTATCTTTCCTTTTATTTTAAAAGGAAAAAAAGATTGTATTTTTTCTTTCCTTTTCTTTTAAAAGGAAACATAGATTTTCCATAAAAATTATTAATTTACTTAAACGAGATTAAAAATAAACTAATGATATTGTTAATTAAACTACTCATGTATTAATAATATTATAATATAATAAGATTTATTTTCTTAATATATTAAGACTGATTTTTTTATATAATTGCAGTGCTTTTTTTACTACACTAACAATATTTTTTCTGTTGAACCAGTAATACAATAAGAGAGTTTTTCTTATGTAATTGCAGTGTTTTTTTACTACACTAACAATGTTTATCACTAATATACTAATTTGATTTAGTTTTGGACCTAATATAAAAGTATTCTTGTCCAAGGAAAACACACCTCCAATGCAATAAAAATACACTAATTTGATTTAGCTTTTGGACTGAAATAATAGTATTCTTAGCCAAGAAAAGTATCGTCCCAAAGTATAAAAAGTACCACCAATGTAATAAAAAAATAATAATTTGAAAAGGAAAGCACCAAAAATTTTCTTAGAAGCACTCGTCACTATCACCAACACAATTACATTTGAACGAAAGCACCAACAAATACTTGCAGAAGCACTGTGTAATGTTCAAAAAAACACTGTGTAAAATATTCTCA
Source organism: Phtheirospermum japonicum (assembly GCA_014905375.1). Taxonomy (NCBI): domain Eukaryota; kingdom Viridiplantae; phylum Streptophyta; class Magnoliopsida; order Lamiales; family Orobanchaceae; genus Phtheirospermum; species Phtheirospermum japonicum. Next base: position 2,889,076 of record BMAC01000036.1, read on the forward strand.
AAGCAGCGGAGAAATTGGATGTGGCAGCACCAATTTTGTTGACGAAAATCAAACACAACTTTAAAAATTAAAATCCTCGGCATGAAACCTTCAACGTCGCCATGCCCATGAGTTTTAGACCGAAAAATTAAAAAGAGAATTTCAACAACCACCACTGCGATCGGGCTCCACTGATGGAGACATCCGCGACGGTGAGATTGGATGCCATCATCGATCAAGATTGCAAATTTGGGCTATCGTGTACCCTCGCGATATCGTATACCCAGAAAACATATATGAAATGAACGTTGCTTTCAACAAAACAACGTATATGAATTGACAGCCTTCGAAAAAAAAAAGAAAAATCTGCAGCATAAAACTGAAAAGTTGGCGCTTTTTCTTAATATATATCGGTGCTTTTTGAGTGATCGGACAGTGCTTTCAAAAAAGCAATGAAATAATTTTCCTTTTTTATCTTCAAACAATTGCGTTTTTTGTAATAGAGATGGATTAATTCTGAATTATCTCGTCAATCTAGTGAGAATGATTATAATGGAGATGTATTAATTCCTTATTATAGAAAAGGAATATATGTAATTATGGAAAAGGAATATATGTAATTATGGACTGTCTTAATTGAAAATATTTGAAAAAGACAAAAATATCCCTATTATACTTGAATTTGAGTCAAAACTTCCTTTTAATATTAACCATTGATCTTATTTAATTAACGGCGTGGATGAGTCCCTAGGTTCACATATAATGACGGGTTCTCATTTGAACCCAACCCTATATATATATATAT
>BMAC01000036.1:2890504-2973068 GCA_014905375.1 Phtheirospermum japonicum
ACAAAGAAAGACAAAAAAAATATAAAATAATAATAATAATAATAATAATAATAATAATAAATAATTAGGCATAGGAAAATAAATATTAATATATATTCTATATCTCTTTATCTGATTCTAATGCATTGATACACACATTATATATCTATACGAACAAATTAGTGTCTTATGTAGAAAAAAACAAAAAATAAAAAATAAAATAAAATAATAAAATAAAATTACATATACTACAAGTTAGATGTACGACGTTTTTTCAATAGAATTATCACTGCCTTATACATTTTAATTTTTTGTTCCACATATTCACACATGACATGCGAGTGTTGTGTGTTTTATATTTTTTCAAACTCAATTTTTTAGGGGTTTCCCCGTCAAGTTTATGGTATATTTTGATATACTTTACAACTAATTTCGTGACTCACGGGAATTTTATTTTTGAAAACTCTTTATTGTGAAAATCAGTCTTACTGTAATTAAAACAAATAATGTTCCGGTTTGTGTGTAAAGATTATTTGTTGTGAGAAATAGTTTTTCCTGTAAATAGAACAAATAATATTACGATTTTTATAAACCATTTTCAATATTATTCTTTTAGTAATTTTGATGAATATATATATATATATATATATATATATATATATATATATATATATATATATATATATATATATATATATATATATATATCAAACTAGTGCATATATCGGTTCAGAATCAGCGTAAAACCTCTTTAATTACGTTTGTTGGATTCGATTTTGTTCAAGAAAAATCTTCAATCACCACTCAAAAAAATGATAGTTCGCATTGAGTGGATCTGCTTGATTTTTTTTCGAGTGGTGTATGGAATACAAAATTGAGGATGAAATCTATTCGTTGATTTTGTGGAAGGAGTTGTGGAAGGCGGGCGTGAGGGGCGTAATATTTTTTTCGGTATAATTTTGATTTGGGGGTATCATTGTCCTAAATTGTGTACCTGCGAGTGAGTGGGAAATAACACTTATGATTAGATTATTTGGGATACTTTTATTAATATTTAAGCCTAGTTGGGAATTCTCCCTTTATTTTATTATGATTTGGGTTTTGATTGGGTGTGTGCAAGACCGGGTACATGTAAGGATGGTGATCTCTTGATTAATCGGACAACATTCTGATTGTGTCTCATCCTGAAGTTGAAGCTATAAGTGTATTATTTTGGTTAATTTGACTTATTTTGATTTTCCATTTTGGGTTCTTATGAGCTTGATTGCATTTTTATCATCGATCGATATGATTCATTTTGTTGTGTATATGGATTTGTTATTTTTTCTTGATGAAAATTCAATGATTTTGGTTCCATATTTTATTTAATTTTTAGATATTCTTGGGTGATAATTTTCAGATTTAGATTATTTTTGGATTTTTTTAGCAATGAACTGATGATTACATATAGAGAAGATTGATTTACAGATTTGTGCCATTTTATGTGCTGTCTTAGTTGAGAATCTTGGGTATAACTTGTGCACATCTCCGTCACTGTAGACTCCTGGCATACAACATACTAGCAGCTTTTGTGGTATGCTCGTATCAATTTGCAGTTAGTTTTTGAAAATGATCATAATTGACTTGATTTCTAATTCTCTTGGCTCTGAGTCTCACACTCCAACTCATGTGCGACCATGATAACATTTTTTTTTATTATTATTTTTTTAGGGCCAACTGTAGTTGAGGAATTTATGAGTTTTGGGGTATTCTCATAAATTTCTTGGTGCCCATATCCGAACTTTTAAATTTACAAATTACAGTTACCCATTAAATTTGTATTCACATTACAAATATTTTCTCTTGGTGTACTTTTGTAAGACATTAACAAATGTCACAATATTTGCAAATTTTAAAAGTAGTTGCTTTTTTTTTTCTTTGCATGAGTAGTTTTTTAATTAACTCTTTAAATTAAACTAATGTTAGGTCCAGTACCATTAATACAACACCAGAATGAAAGGATACAAGATGAAATATCAAATTTAGACAAAAGAAAAAAAAGAAAAAAGATCGGATACAAAATAAGATTTAAAAAAAAAAGGTAGCAAGAATTTAGAAGTTTTAGATAGAGATAGGGAAACAAAGGGTGAAAGATTTATTAATTTATGATAATGCAATAACTTATAGAAATACATAACCGACAATAAAAAGGAAGAAAACAGAAGCATTATGATGAGAGTATATCATATGAGTTTCTTTCCTTCATATTAATTGTCATGGTTTTTGCGAGATAGGGTGCATTGAATGTTGTAATGGGAAATACGTCTGCAATTGGAGACACTCTACTTGCAAGCTCCCAGGTGGTTTTTGCTTAACTTTCAATTATGGTTGCATGTAAAATATTGGACTCTTGAGGACATAGAATTATTATTTCGACTTTCAACGACTGTTGGAAAAAAGTCGATGGCAAGTGCTGTATAGATTGTTAAAAAGTGGATTTTTTTTAAAAAATGAATTGATTTTGGTTTCCCATTTTGCAAGTTTTTTTATAAGATTTTATTTGAAATTAATGTATTTGATTGCCTTTTTTCTAGAAATTTTGTGAATGATTAATGGGGTTGTGGGTTTCTTTGTATAGAGAAATTTAAATGTTTCAAGATTATTTATTTTATGTTGTATTATTAAGAATTTAGAAGTTTAAATGGTTCAAAATTATTTGATTCAACGTCAAAATCGAAAGTAAAACAGTTAATGTGGTCTACAATTAGTTTTTGCAAAACTTAAATTTTCTTATTTTTCTTTGTATTAATAATTCTGTTTTTGAAGTTGATAATTTATTTCTCAACATTGGCTTATTAGTTAATAGGGGCAATTGCCAAATAATACATAGGAAAAAATATTTCAAAATTTAAAGTGAACAATTTTTTTTTTAATTTTGAATTTAATACTTATTTTTAAAACGTAATAATTATTTTAAAATAATTATTTTTTTATACTTTTCTTATCAATACTCGAGTAAACGCGGGTTTTGAAATAATTTTATATGAATTATAGTAACACGTTATCTATTTGGACACTTAATTAAAAACCAAAAATCCATAATTCGAATTTGGATCGGTATCCATACAATAATGCAATACATAAGTGATGTTTGAAAACTCAAATAACAAATTATTTTAGTAGGTGCGTTCCTCAAATAACAATTTAAGATACTACTCTGTCTCACAACAAAAAACGTATATTTTAAATACACTAACATGTTTGAAAAAAACAAATTAACAGATAATTAAGATTTAAAATAATTAATAAATATAAGACTCATCTCAAAAATTAAAAATATCACCCATCATCCTTATATTTTAATGCAAAATTCTCATATTCTATATGTCTGCTTCCCGCTTTGTTAATTCGTAAAAGATTTTGGTGCTTTGATATTATACGAGTCTAATATCTACCTAGTATAATATTTTACTTTTATTATATTTTACATAATTTAATATTTTTCTATTATTATATTTTTACCAATTCGATATATTTTTTTATTATATGTTACCTAATTCAATATTTATTTATTATATATTGCCTCATTCAATATCTTACTTTTATTCTCCTAAAATAAAAATATAAATAAGTCATATTTAATTAGAAAAATCTCTATATAAGTTGAAATAATTATTATTTATAATAAAAATTGAAATAATTTATTTATAGAATTTCAGATATTCTATTTAAGAAAAATACGAGTCATCACCCATATATATTAATGCAAAATTCTCATAACCTATGTGTTTGCTTCGCATGCTTCGTTTGGCAAATAAAGATTTTTGGTGCTTTAGCTGCTTGGATGTCATCCGAACCTAATATTTACCTAATTTTGTATCTTGCCTAATTTAATCATTTTCTTTTATTATATATTACCTAATGTAATATTCTCTTTTAATATATTTTTCCTAATTCAATATTTTCCTTTTATTCTCCTAATAAAAATACAAATAAGTCATATATAATTAGTATAAAATATTTAAATTAGTTATTTTAATTAAAAGATAAATTAGATAAGTATCATTTTAATTAAGAAATTTTATTATGAAAATTATTAAATAAACAATATTTACAATAAAAGTTGATATAATTTTAATTTTGGGATTTTAAATATTCTATATAGGTAAATGAAGATTTATTTGAAATAATCTAGATATATAATTAAATATTAGTATATTCAGTCTAACATAAAAATATAATAATAATAATAATAATAATAATAATAAAAAATTAATATTGATTAAAATTCTCTCTGGATACGCTTCCTCAAAAATTGAATAGAAGTTACTGGTACATACAATGCAACACGGGTTGAGAGTATGACGTCTGTTTGGTTTTTCAAAGTATGTAACTAATATTATTAACGAATTTGTTATAAATATTAAAATATAAAAATAACATAATAATAATTAATAAATAGAGATTGGGCACGGGTTTATAATGTGACTTCTTTTGAATTTTTATAAGCATGCAAATAAAATCATTAACGAATTGAATCTAAACAGTAAAATATAAAATTATTTAATAATTACAATAGTTAATAAATAAATTAGACAAGTACAAGACACGGGTTGAGAAGACACGATCATTTGAATTTTTTATTTTACATAAAATTTTGTAATTATTAATAATATTTTTTTATATTTATCTTTGACAGTCTCCGTGTAATACACGGATATTAAACTAATATAAAATTATTACAAAAGAGAAATAAATATAAAAAGTATAAACTTAAATTTTGTATCCAATCATAATATAATGCATTGAGAATAACAATCACCTTTATATATTAATATAAAATTTTCCTAATATACGTGTGTCTGCTTCGCATTATTTGTTTGAGAAATAAAAAATTATGATGATTCGGTTGTTTATGTGTCATGCGAGCCTAATATCTACCTAACTTAAAATTTTCCTTTTATTGTTTATTACTAATTTAATCTTTCCTTTTACATATTTTGCCAAATTTTTTATTTTTATTTTATTATATTTTATCTTACTCAATATTTTATTTTATTCTCCAAATATAAAAATATAAATAAATCATATATGATTAGTAGAAAAAATATCTAAATTATTTATTTAAATTAAAAAATAAATTACATATAAAATAATTTTAATAACCAAAAAAAAACCTTAGTCATGAAAATGATTAAACAAGTTGTATTTATAATAAAGTTAAAATAATTTTATTTTTTGAAATCCAGATATTCTATATAGGTAAATTAATAGTTATTTGCAATAATTTAAGTATGTAACTAAATATTAGTAATAAATTCTAAACATAAAAAATATAAAATTATATAACATTAATTAATAAATATTGATTAGACATCGACACAATGCGACACGGGTTGAGTGTACGACATCTTTTAGTTTTCAAAGTATGTAACTAACAATCATTAATGAATTTAATATAAATATTAAAATATAAATAGAGGTTAGACGTGGGTTGAGAATGTGACAACTTTTGGATTTTCTAAGTATGTTAATATATTAACGAATTTAAAATAAATATTAAAATATAAAATTATTTAATAATTATAATAATCAATAAATAGATTAAACATATACAAGACACGGGTTGAGAATATCCTTTGAATTTTTATATTAAATTTAAAATATTGTAATTGTCACACATATCTTTTATATTTATCTTTTGATATATCCATGTAATAATCCTAATATAATGCATTGAGAATTACAATAAAAATTCATATGAAAAACTATTGTTACGCAACAGAAAAAAAAAATAAAAATAAGAATAAAAGGGGGAAGAAAAACAAAATAAATAATAATAATAAATTATTACGCCTTGAAAAATAAACAAAATAAATAATAAATTATCTTGTAATAATAATAAAATTTAAAATAATTTTATTATTGAGTTTCAAATATTCTATATAGGTAAAATATGAGTTATTTACAATAATCTAAGTATGTAACTAAATATTAGTAATGTATTCAATCTAAACATAAATATATTAGATTATATAATAAGAATTAATAAACATTGATTAGACACCCGTACAATGCGACACGGGTTGAGAGTATGACATCTTTTGAATATTCAAAGTATGTAACTAATAATTATTAACGAATTTATTCTAAATATTAATATATAAAATGATTTAATAATAATAATTAACAAAATAGATATTAGACACAAATTAGAATGTGACGCCTTTTGAATTATTGTAAAGTATATAACTAAGATTATTAATAAATTTAATTTAAACATCAAATATAAAATTATTTAATATTTATAATAATTAATAAATAGATTAGATATGTACAAAGCACGGGTTGAGAATGTATTATTATAATTTTTTATTTTAGATTTAAAATTCAGTAATTATCACACATATTTTTTATATTTATCTTTTGATAAGTCCCGTGTAATACACAAGTGTTAAACAAGTATATTTTAATACAAAATTATCATAATCTGTGTGTTTATTCCGTATGCTTCGTTTGGATAATAAAAAAATAAAAATTGGTGTTTCGGTTGTTTATGTATCATCCGAGTATAATATATACCTAATTTAATATTTTCCTTTTATTGTATCTTGCCTAATTTAATATTTTATTTTTATTATATTTAGCCTAACTTAATAGTTTTCTTTTATTATACTTTGTCTAATTCAATAATTTTCTCTTATACACTTAATATAAAAATATAAATAAGTCATATATAGTTAATCTAAATTAATTATTTTAATTAAAATACAATTTACATGTGAAATAGTTTTAATTAAAAAAAACAAACTTATTTATGAAAATAATTAAATAAATGATATTTATAATAAAAATTGAAATAATTTATTTTTGAAATTTTAAATATTCTATATAGGTAAATTATGGTATATTTTCAAAATTGAATTATGTAACTAAATATTAGTAATGAATACAATCTAAATAAAAAAATAAGATTATATAATCATAATTAATTAATATTTATTAGACAATGACACAATGGAGGCTTGAGAGTATGACACCTTTTGAATTTTTCAAAATATGTAACTATAATTATTAATAAAATTAATCTAAACATAAAAATATATAATGAGTTAATACTAATTAATTGATATAGATTAGAGACGGGTTGAAAATGTGACATCTTTTGAATTCTTATAAGTATGTAAATATAATTATTAATGAATTTAGTCTAAATATTAAAATATAATATTAATTAATAATTGAAATAATTAGTAAATTGAACATGGCATGGGTTGAGCACACATCCTTTCAATTTTTTATTTTAAATTTAAAACTTTATAATTTTTACAAAAATTTTTTATATTTAGTTTTTTATAAATCTCGCGTAATACACGGATGTTAAACTAGCAATGATATATAATAAAACAAACGACAAAATGCAAGCTATAATAAAACAATTTATGAATAAAATCTAAGAGAACTATACTCATCGATTTAATTATTATATTTATTTCGTTAACTCGTAGATCTTAAATAATTTGTAATAACAGCTTGAGGATTGTGGCCATTTGTAAGCCGACTATGGAGGTTCAGTGGAGTGGCTCCTATAAGGGAAGGGAGGGACGATTTTACAAAATCAAAACACACTGAGCCCTATCAATTATTTGTAGTAATCGAATCACACTTTTGACCCCTATCAATTATTGATTTTGTCCCCTTTCCTTGAAATTATTATGTTTATACCCTATCAATTAAATTCCTAATTTCCCCTGAGCCACCTTGAATTTATTAGGTGCACCTAGGTGCACATTGCTATGTGTTCCTGTATTACGTGATGATATATGATAGTTATACGTGATGATATATGACATTTATACGTGATGATATGTGACAAAAATCTAGAGTTTAGGGTTTAACTTTTCATTTTAGGGTTTAGTTTTCCATTTTTATGGTTTAATATTTCATTTTAAAGTTTAATTTTTTTTATTTAATTTTTCATTGTAGTGTCCAGATAAAATCTATAATTCTACCAGTTATATGTGATGATATGTGTTAGTTATATGTGATGATATGTGATATAAATTTTGAATTTAGAGTTTAATATTCAATTTCATGATTTAGTTTTTTATTCTAGGAATTAATTTTTTATTTTTAGGGTTTAATTTTTTGTTTTAGGTTTATTTCTTTAATTTTAGGATTTTAAAATTTAGATTTAGAATATTTTAATTATTTGTAATGATATGTATCTGTTATATGTGATGATATTTACCACTTATACAGTTATATGTGATTATATATGTCAGTTATATACGATGATAAATTAAATTACTGGGTGCACTTTGCAAGGTGAACCTGGGTCCATGGTATACTCTCTCCTGTCTGTCTATCCCTGGTCCTATATAAAAAATCATGAAATTTCATTACATAATCCTGATATTATTCGATAAACTGTCCAAATTAACATTCGAAATATAAGATAAACTATATAAAGTAAAAAGAAGCATATGAAAGCTATAAAATATTAAATAAATCTATAATGATCTGAGAACTCAAATAAAAATGAACGTAAAATATATTATTTTTAGTTTTATAAATCTTATATTTTTATTTTTAACGACAAATTTTAGATTTTCACAATAAATATATCATTATAGTTATACCCAGGTGGCCACGCCATATATAGATTGTGTTATAAATATTATTTCTAGATTATTCTTTTTTATATATATACACACACACTAGTTTACTAACCGTATGTTATACGAGATTTATCAACATGTAAAAATATAAAGTTTTAAAGATATCGCATCAACTCGTGCCTTATAATGATACTTAGTCACAATTTATTAACTATTGTGTTTTTATTGTTGAAATTTTTATATTTTAATATTTAAGTTAAATTCATTAATAATTTTATTTACATATTTAGAAAAATCCAAACGTTATCACATTCTCAACCCATATCTAATCTCTATTAATTAATAATAATAATTATTATTATTATTAAATACTTTTATATTTTAATATTTAAACTGAATTTGTCTATATTTTTACTCACATAATTAAAAAAAAATTAAAAGATGTCGTATTCTCAGTATGTGTTGTATTGTACGAATGTCTAATCAATATAATTATTATATAATTTTTATAATTTTAATGTTTAAATTGAATTCACCTAATTTAGTTACATACTTAAATTATTGCAAATAACTTATAATTTACTTATATTTATATTTAAAATTTTAAAAATTAAATTATTTTAACTTTTATTATAAATACAACTTGTTGAGATTATTTCATAGTTAATTTATTTTTTAATTAATATTATATTATACATAATTTATTTTGTATTTAACATAACTAATATATTTTTTTTTTCTAGTTATATATGACTTTTTACACTAGAAGAATAAAAGAAAATACTGAATTTGGCAAAATATATATAAAGAAAAATATTAAATTAGTCAACATATAATAAAAGGAAAATATTAAGTTAGACAAAATATAATAAAATTAAATATATTAAATTAGTTAAATATTAGAATTCTTATATTTTAGTAAGTTTTCAAACCTCCTAAATTCGCCAAGTAAGCATCCGAACAGAACATTACACGTCAGCCCGTAGCTTCCTAGGCAGACACGTAAGATAGAGATCTTTTCGTTTAATATATAGGTGACACACACACACACACACACACACACACACACACACACTTGTTTTTCACACGAGATTTATCAAAAAATAAATTTAAAGATTATTTGAGATAATTACATAGTTTTAAATAGAAAAACAAAAATTTCAAAAGATGCGTATTCACAACGTATCATGTTTGAACCGATATTTAATCACTTTATTAATTGTTTGTATTCTTAAATAACTTTAAACTTAATGTTTAGATTAAATTCACTAACTTTATTTACGTACTTAGAAAAACTTAAAAGACATCACATTTTCAACCCGTGTCTAATCTCCATTAATTAATTTTGTATCTTAAAGTTTAGATTGAATTAGTTAATAAGTCTTAGTGATACATAGAAAAAAATAAAAATATATCATATTCTCATCCCATGCCTCATTGTACTGATGTTTAATCAATATTTATTAATTATTATTATATTATTTTATATTTCTATGTTTATATTTAATTTATTAATAATATTTGGTTGCATACTTAGATTATTACAAATTCGTAATTTATTTAGTACATTTGAGATTATAAAAATAAATTTATTTCAACATATATATATATATATATATATATATATATATATATATTTAAATTAAATATGACTTAATTATATTTTTTTATTAGGAGAATAAAAGAAAAACATTTAATTAGGCAAAAGATGATCGACGAAAAATATTGAAATAGGTAACATATAATAAAGGAAGATTTTGAAGTAGGCAAAAAAATATAATCATGGAGAAATATTAAATTAGTTAAAAGATAATAAAAGAAAATATTAAATTAGGTAGATATTAAGCTCGGATAACACTGAAGCACCAGAATTCTTTTCGTAGCAAACGAGGCGTGGGAAACAGACACACAGATTAAGAGAATTCTGCATTAATAAGGGGTTGTGTTGTGTGTGTGTGTGTGTGTAATTATACTAATTTAATACTCGTGCATTACATAGGTTACCAAAAGATAAATATAAAAATATTAATGATAATTAGAAAGTTTTAAACTTTAAATAAAAATTTAAAGGATTTATTTTCAACTCGTGTCTTGTACATGTCTAATCTATTTATTAATTATTTTAATTATTAAATAAGTTTATATTTTAATGTTTAAATTAAACTCACTAATAATTTTACTTACATAGAAAAACTTAAAAAATGACACATTCTCAACTCGTATCTAATATCTATTTATTAATTATTATTATATAGAAAAACTTTATTTACATACTTTGAGAAATTAAATGGATATCACATTCTCATCCCGTGTCTAATTTGTTTTTATTAATTATTATTAAATTATCTTATATTTAAATATTTAGATTATATTCGATAATAATTATTAGTTACATGCTTAATTTAAAAGATGTCATACTCTCAAGGTATGCTTAAAACGAAAGATGAGATCAACTTAGGCAAAAAAGTGAAGCATGAGTCCTTTATTTATAATAGGGGTGTGCACAGTTCGGTTAACCGACCGAACCGAACCGAAACCGAAATTTCGATTCAAACTGAAACCGAATTGAAAGTTTCGGTTCGGTTTTGGTTTTTGGAAAAAATCGGTTTTCGGTTCGGTTTCGGTTTTGGAGTTTGGTTAACCGAACCGAAAACCGAACTTTATTTTTATTTTATATTTTTCAAATAAATTTAAAAAATGATTTTATGTAAAGCCAAATTGAAAAGCTCAAATCCACCACCACTGAGTATTAATGTATTTCATAAAGTGACTTTCTTCTCATGAATCCACCTCGTCTCTCCTTCTCCGACCAGGCGGTCTTCTTCTCGTAAATTTTCATCTGCTATCGATAAGGTTACTAATTAAAATACCTAATCCCCAGTTTATATTCAATATGTGGTCTTCTTGCAATTCTCGTATTTTTTTATTTTATTTTATTTTGATTTTGATTATTATTATTATTATTATTATTATTATTATTATTATTATTATTATTATTATTATTATTATTATTATTATTATTATTGTGGGGAGATTGGATTGATTATGTAGTTGATTTTTGTTTCTATGATATGTTAACAAGAAAGAAAATCAATGGCAGAATGAGCATGAAGCAGGTAGATGTTTTAATTTTTTTTTAAATTTTTTAAAATTTTTTTGAATAAATTTTTTTTTATATTTTTTTGAATAAATTTTGATTGACCGAAAACCGAACCGAATAAATTGAATTTTAACTTGGTTTGAACCGAAACGAACCATATATTACGGTTCGGTTTTCGATTTCTCATATTACCAAACTTCGGTTCGGTTTGAACCGATGAACACCCCTAATTTATAATAAGAAAAGTAGTCTCAATCTAGGGTTTTCATTTCCTACTATAATTGTAATACCATAAATATCGACCGATTTAGAATTATGATTTATCCTATATGCTAAGTTCCCGTAAATAATAATACTCATTGAATTACCAGAATACCCATAAGCCTCCGGGCCTGTTCGTATTCACAGGTTTCTGGGCCTGTTCATAAATCCAGTCAGTCGGGACCACATAAGATAGCCTGCATTAGCATGAGAAGGCTCAGAAATCACAAGGACCAGCCTTCAACGCCGAGCTACTACTCAGCGCCGAGCTGACATAATAGTACTTAAATCGTAATAGGTCACAACCTCGCATAAGAGCTCGTCACTCTCATACATCAGGTCGCTACTTTACAAAACAGCTCGCTCAACCCCTTAAAAAACTGCACCTTATAGGGAATGAGGTCGCTTTACCTAAAACCTTCATAAATACCTGCATGAATATTTAATGTCGTATGACTATATTCCGAATAGATGCAAAAGTTGCAGTAATTTGGGACACTCTACCCAGAATTGTCCGATGACAAGGACAGATACAAGCCGGTAGGTTTTTCGCCAAAAGAAACCTGAACAAGAGGATACTATGTAAGTAATACCCAAAGAAACAACTGTCGGACAGAGCCAACCTACTGCTGGGAAGATTGCTCCGAGTAAAACTACTTCTCGACAGCTTGATCGCAATCAAACAAGTGCTTTGTGGGTTGTTAAATCCACAAAAGCATGCAAATGTAGGGAACAAATACCAAAATTGCACAGTCTCATAATTCTCTGGGAAAACAGACCGAGAATTTGAGCAGTCGAGAAAAAAAAAACCAAAAAAATGATTGGTCATAATTTGTTTTTAACTCAAAGAAAATACATTTCATTTTTTTTCCACTATTTTTTTCTTCTCATTCTCCTCACTTCTCTACTACCATTAACTTTCGACCACACAAAAATCTTTGTGTGCCCATTATCTTTTATCTCTCCACCATTATTAACTTCCCATCACACAAAAATCTCGTGGGACCATTTGAATTTTTTTAATAAAATAATTTTATATCCAATCGCTTACCAAAAAACACAGAAATTATATGCATTCACTATCTCACCAAAAAAATTCCATCTCCTTAAAATTATTTTTTTACTATTATCTAATGAAATGAAACGAAACAAAACGAAATGATATCCAATCACCATAATTTTTTATTTTATGATTTAATTTTTCATTTTTAGTGTTTAATTTTCTATTTTAGGGTCTTATTTTAGGATTTTAGATTATGGATTTATTAATTCAATTATTTGTAATGATATATATGAGTTGTATGTAATATTATATATTAATTAAATATAATGATATGTACCAATGATACATGATGATAAATTAAATTATTAAATATATTATTTAAGTACATTAGATCCACTTAATTAATTAAATTATTAAGTACAAGTACAGTAGGTCCATAGTATAATGACTCCCTAAAAAGGGAGAACAACAGTAATTAAATCACCTAAATAAGTTTCAGGCATTAATAATATTAAGTGAAGCGAAACTTAGGTAGGTTAGTCAGTTTTACCAGTAAAATTATTGTGTTTCGCATTTTGTATACCTTATATGGTTAATGGTTAACCGAGGTTAAATAGATAGTTTCATTGGTCTTAAATTTTGGTAATTTTTTCATTCCAGCTGTCACCTACTATGGCCTCGTTTAATTTTGTCAATAAGATTGGATAAACTTTTTGCTTTGATTTTGATTTATGATTGTTTAATTTATCAATTATATAATTTGATTTAATATTATGTTTGATAAATAAGATTTTAAGATGTTAATTTTGAGACTGTGTACAAACACTTTATTTGAATTAAATGTCTAGAATGCTCCACCTGTAAATCTTGGATGAAGAAAGGGCCAACACGTAAATTAACAAATTTTGTAGGTGCTAATTAAATAATTTAATGAAATGGCGTAGGACTTTTTTTCTAGGGTCAGTGTATTACTATCATAAATAGGCTAACATAATAGCTCAAACCCCAGACAATTGAAATGAACTCATTTATTTGCTTTTTCCATGCTATCAGGATTCAGCGGAAAAGAGTCCAATATGGATAATAAATATTATCCCTATATATCCACCCTTTTTCGTGTTTTTTTTTTTTGGCCAAAAATAAATTTAATCACCGCACTTACCTAATTTTAAGACTTTATTGACATCCATATTTGTTATAATATCGGAGATTTTATAAGGTTTGATTGGCTAATCCGATCTGAGGGGTTGGTAGATGATAGTTTGGTGTTAATTGATTTTTAAATTAATATTTGATATATTAGATTTTAGAGTGTGTGATAAGATTAATTTAATATTATAAATATGATTACGGGATATAAACAATAATTACATAAAAAACTGAAAAACTATATTTTTTTAATAATAATAAATAAAGGCTTTCAAAAATAATATGCATAAATTACTAATATATATGTGTGTATATGTATAATAGTATTAAAGATGTCCTTGTGTTCCAGAACAATATATTTGTGAAATTATAAAAAATAAAATAAAAAATCGGAGAACAGAAAAGATGAAAAACAAATCCCCAACCAACTAAGAGTACATGGCGGGCGGATTCATGTTTATAAATTTGGGCGTGTACATAGGAGACTTGGGAGAACACAAAAGAGAGATGAAAAGGAAAAAATAAGAATTGTTTTTTCTTATTTCTTGCTTTTGTTAATCTATACCTACCTAAGATGACCGCCGATTTTTTTTCAGGCTATTTGACACAATTTTATTTGTGATTTTTTTTTTTCCTTTTGATTTTTTTTTTCTTTTTTAATTTTATTTTGTCTTTCCTTTTTTTCTTTTCTATTTCCTCTTCTTTATTTTTTTTTTTGATTTTTTTTAATAAATCTTATATAAAAATAAATTATTTTAAATATCAAATCAATTAGCATAATTTTATTTTCTAAATTATAACTATAATATCTTTATATGTTGTACTAATTTATGGTAAAAATTATGATTGAATTTGTTTATTAAAAAAATTGAATTTTAAAAAATCTAATTCATTAGTGTAATTTTATTTCTTTATTAAATTATATTTTAAATTATAGTATTCTTATTCTTAGCATATTAAAAAATAATAATTATATTTATTTAAAAAATATATTTTTTTAATTTTTTATTTGTAATTTTCTTTATATTTCTCTCCATGAACCATTAAATTTCGTCATCACGAATTTTTTGTTTTAAGAATTAAATTCATTTTTCTTTTTCCCTCTCATATTTTAAATTCTTATTTGAGATTTTTGTCATTAGTTGTCAACCATAAAACTTATCATTTAATTTTTGTATTTAAATTTTATTTCTTTGGTGTTTTAATGTCTGGTTCTTTTTACTATATTTTGAATTTAATTATTTTTTCTAATATATTTTTTATTTTTAATTTTTAATATAATTTTCAAATAAATGAATAAGACTCAAATCTTAAGATGAAATATTATTAATAAATATTTATATAGGTAAATGAATATTATATTGTATAAATAATTATTATTTGAAAACACCTAATCTAATAATTTTGAAATGTTTATAATATGAATGAGCTAGAGCTCATATTGAGGCAAATTGGCACCCTAACCGTTAACCGTTAGTCACACCCCTCAAAATTAATTTTTTAAATTAAAAAAAAAACTAGGAGACCTACAAAAAATTGCCTAAAACCAAGAAAAACCCTAAAAATAAAACAAAACAAAAATTAAATTAAAAACTAAAAAAGAACCCTAAAATTAAAAGAAAACATTTAAACCTTTTGAAGTTGCCTAATGAAATGTACCCCGTTAGGTTGTATAACATAAATTTTTGTATTTTATATTATCCATGTATTAATTGATTCAATGTTACAATGCAATCTTTATATATATATATATAATTAAAACTTAATATCTAAATTTTTGATTATGAGAGTGAATCAATGATATAACATGGTTAGCAGAAGTGATTATTAATAAAAATGTATAACTCTTTTATATTTCTCACTTTTATCTAATATCTTATAAATTAATTTAAAAATTACTGAATATAAGTTTGCCCCGCAACGAAGTGCGGATCAATTTCTAGTTAGTAAGAAGTGAGGTGACAAAAAAAGAAGGGGGACAAAGAGGGAAAAATAGGGTTATAAAAAGGGAGAAAATACAAATAAGATGACACTGGAGGGGTCGAACTAGGTGAGCATAGTTCGTTTCGGTTTGTAGACTTGAAAATCTTTATAATCGTACTATAATTTTTTTGGTCTGTTTTGATTTGAATAAACGTAAAAGTTAACGTTTTTTTTTAAATACCGTACGGTTTGGTTTGGTTTGGTTTGGTTTTCAAATGATCTTCGTTTTGCGTCCAAATTATAATTATAAATCATTATTATTAGATTGTTGTGAATTTTAACTTTTATTGTTAGATAATGATTAATTAATATGCAAAACTAATAAACATAGTTTTTGACTTATTAATTATCAAGTATAATGAGATTTATAGCTAATTCAATACAATTAACCATTCAAGATATGCTAAATACGATCATACATCTGTAGCAGCTGTAATTCTGAATAAACTTTCAATCTAATTTAAAGCAAAATACATAATATAACTAGCAGCCCGTGTTTTCTCTCGTTCATGCTAGCAAATTTAAAATTTAATACTTAATAAATAAGATTACATAATTTATTTTATAATTAATAAAATTATTTATTATACATATTCATTTTATGATTATAGTATTGTTTTTCTACTAATAATATAATAAAAAAATTATTAAATTAAATTTATCATTTGGGCAGTGTTTGAAGTTTGTATAGAATACCGTATCAAAATAATAATTTCCCTTTAATTTTTTATAGTTTATTTTCAATATTTTAGTAAAATAAAATATTCGAATAAATCGAACTAAACTAACTATTTTAGTAGTATCTTAGACGCATTAATTTATTCTATATTTTTAAAAATAATTTTATTGAAATAGCAAAACTGAATAGAAAAATTCAAACCGAACTTATCATGTTGGTATGTATCCAAAACACTACAAAATGGTCAGTTTAGTTCAATTTTTTTAATATTTTTATTTGAGAGAAAAAATGGAAGCAAACTTATTATTTTGATATGATTTCGACAGATATCACCAAAATTAAGTTTAGCTTTTTTTTTTATAATTATAATAATCACATAAAAATAAATAATCTAAGCATAATTATAATATTTATTTATTAATTATTTAATTTTAGTAGGTAATGAGCACAATAAATGTAGTAATTTATTAAAAAAATAAAATATTATAGTTAAGTGTAAAAATATTAGATTATATGGTCTAGTGCAAAAAAATATACATGGGAATTTAGTGTAGCTTTCACTAAAATTCTAAGAGGTAAAATTATCCATAAAATAAAAAAAAAATCACATAATTTATATAATAAAATGTAAAAAAATATATTTTGTATAGTATGATAAAAAAAAAAAAATTGGAATAGCATCTAAGTATACCTGATCATTTCAACCAACCACCCTAAACCCTAAATCTTCAGGGATGTACCGGTTTAATAGTTCTAATTGCAAGCTCAAAAAGCATTCGACCCGGTAATCGGAATTTATATTCCATTCTTAATCGATTAATAAAAATAAAAATTGATCAAAATTGGTTTACATCATATATTAGCAAGAAAAAAGAAAAAAGAAAAAAAGCAAGCTGGTGAATAAAAGAGCCAGATAATGATGATGAAAAAAGGGGTCACCCATTAATTAGGGTTTATCCGCAATCTGTAAATCCACCTGCAACATTTGATTCCCAATTTTACCATGGTTAAAGTGAAATAGGGTGGGAAGAGGGTTAAGGTTAAACCCCACGTTTGGTCAAGAGACTATATATATGAATGAGGCGTGTCACTACACACAGTGCAAGACCGAGGCTTGAGCTTCTGTGTGTGTGAGTGAGAGAGAGGGAGAAAACGCTACAGACAAAAAACCAGTGTGTGCGCGCGTGTTTTTAACCTCAGACAACAACAATGGAGGCCTGATACTTCTCAATTCACTCCGTTCTGTGAGTGTCCCTTTAACCTTTTTTTTAATTTACTGATTAATTCAACTGGCTGTTCTCAATTTTATTTCATGTTGATGAAGGATGGAAAATCTGTTTTGTGATTCTTTCATTCATTTATGCGATTCATTTTTATTTTTTTTATTTTTTTTGCGTTTCTGTGTTTGAGCTTTGGCATTCCCTCCACCCCACAGGTTTTATTTTTCTCTCTCTGTATTTTTGGGGTTCTCTCCCCCCCCTCTTAAACCTCTTTAAATGATTGATTATTTAGTTAAGTGGGCATGCTTTGTAATCAGAGTATCGATTGTTTGCTTTTTTGTTTTAATCTTGATTTATTTGATTGATTTTAATGCAGGAAAAAATCTAAAAGGTTTGATTTTGCCAAAGCTTCACAGGTATCATTGATTCATTTTTTTTTGTCATTGGGAATTTTACTTATCATCCACTGAATGTTACTAATGACTTTGGTGATTGTGTTTTTATCATTGATTATGAGTAGATCAAGTAAGGGTTTTAGCTCCTTGAATTAACAAAAGGCCATGTTATTCACACATTTTAATTGTATCCTCCCTTTTTTGGCAGCTTCGCGCCGTTTTTCTCGTTGATCAGATTAGTTAGATTAAGGGTTTTTGCTTGCTTGGATTATTAGGAAATTATGTAATTCACACATTTTTATTGTATCGGTCCTTGGTTATAATTTTGACCTGTTTTACTCGTTGATCGTGATATATGTAGTTATTGACTGACTATATATATCGCCAAGGATAAAATAGATTTAAAAAGATTTCAATAATCCGCAATTGTTTCCTGTTATTCGTGTTATATTTTTACTTTTATGTCTATTGTACGGCCTTTAGATTCTGTTTTTATAGGAAAATGACAACCATCAACGCTGTGTGAACCACGTGTCGTGTTCTTCTGATATTTGTACAAGTTTATTAATTGGGCATTCATGAAACTCAAAAATCTTTAATCGGATTTGAATTCGTGATTTTTTTCCAATGTAATCTCAACTAGTTATTTTGGTGCACGACAAACTTGAAATGTTTTTAATTCGCTTAACCATCTAACTCATCATTAATTGCTTATTTGTCGCTGTATTTTCTTTTTCTTGTAATTTTCACTTTGAAGACAGACATATGTTTGATTTTTATACTTTATTAAGAAAATCATTTAGATATGCTACTGATATTACCTTTTTACCCCTACAGAAAAGGGAAATGGGTGCTGATGATAGCAGCGAAGGCCAATCAGTCAATGAAAAGGGCCGAAATAAACGGAAATGTGTATCCGAATCAACGCCCATATCCCTTACTGAGTTCCCTCGGTATGAAATGCTCGAGCAAGGATTCCAAAACGCTTTCAAGCAATTAGGGTCAATGACAGAGAAACCCAAAGACACTAATATCAAGAATCACGAATCCGGAGAAAAAGAAAAAGAAAAGGACGATGGGCCCGACCCCAACCCCGAATGGGACGACCCCATCACCCGTCAGCTCGAGGACATTTTGTCGAGCACCTTGTCTTCGACTTTCTCCGACGCTGTGAAGAAGCTGATTGAATCCGGCCACACTCAACCTGTTGCCGAGTGGGCTATTTGCCACAGCAGCCTTTACAACGGCAATAAAGACGCTGTGTCTAACGTCGTCGATGGTGCTTTGGCTCTACTAAAGCTAGACGAGCACGTCGAGATGCCAAAACATCCCGTGTTCGACGGGCTTCAGAGCTTGGTCGAGTACACGTTGCTCGAGATGATTCACACCGTTCGAGAGGTCAGGCCCGGGCTGACCGTGACCGAAGCGATGTGGTGCCTGTTATTAAGCGAATTAAACCTTGCTGGTGCGTGCGGGCTGAAAAAAGCCCCGTCGGAAGCTTCTGGAGAAAACCCGGCAAATTCTGAGCCCGAAAAATCTGAAGATTCTGAAAATTTGGGTAATCTAAAACCGGGAGATCCCAGATCTCAGATCTTTCGGCCTGAAACACCCGTTGATGGGCCAGCCCAACAAGTGGCGGATAAAAAGCCCAGCCCAGTTGAATTGGGGAAAGAGAGTTCTTCTTCTCTCTCTCTCCAAGAATTGAAGGTGAGATTTTCGGGTGTTGATATGGATGAGAAAGCGATGGTCGGCCCTAGTAAAAAGGCGGGCCCGCCGTCATCGGCGATTAATTTCAAGAGGGATTTGCTCCGTCAGAAGGCGATCCACTTCGAGAAGAATTACCGGGGTCGGCTGACGAAGGGGGCCTTTAAGGCTAAGGTCGCCGCGTGGGGAAGCATGGTGCTGGACAAGTCGCTCAAGGCCCAATCAGGCTCGATCTCTGTCTCGGGCCCGGGTCTGGGCCCTTCTAGCGTTGTAATTAATGAACAGAACGATAATCAATCCGTTCAAGATCCCGTTTTCGCGTTGCCGGCCGTAAACAACTCGAATTCGACGGCTCAGAAAGTTGAAATCAAAGATCCGACTGATTACTACGCGAAGATCCCGTTTGACTCGATTCTGCAGAGATATGTGGCAGTCGACGAAAAGGACAAAGCCCTTCTGATGCTCGTGCCGCTGAAAGCCTTGCTCGAGAGGGAGCTTGGAGGGTGGACTGATTGGGCCAACGAGAAGATTATGCAGGCGGCCCAAAAGCTTGGGAAGGACCAAAGGGAGCTGAAACAGCTGAGGCAAGAGAGGGAGGAGATTGAGAAATCGAGAAAAGAGAAACAGGGAAATGATGAGAGCAATTTGAAACGGCTGAACGAGATGGAGCACGCGTTGGGTAACGCGAACGGGCAGATCGAGCTGGCGAAATGTACGATTCACAGGCTTGAGTTTGAGAATAGTGTGGTGAAGAAGGAAATGGAGAAGGCTAAGATGGAGGCTTGTGGGTCGGCGGTTAAACTGCAGGAGGCGATGGTGAGGGAGTACGAGGCGGTGAAGAAAGCGAAGGCGTGGGAGGAGGAGAAGGGTTTGGTGCAACAGAGGCTGACGAGTTTGAGGCGGAAAATTGTGGAGGTTGAGAAGCAACTGGGGAAGGCCAAGAATCGGCTTAATCAGTTCAAGGTATGGTTGTATGTGTTGTTTTGAACAATTGGTGATTGGTTTGTTGCGTAAAATTGATGTTTTGGGGTTTATTAGCAGTTCTTAATTCTTGATGGGTGGAAATTTGAAAATAAGGGGTAATTTAAATACACCCTGAGGTATAGTCTAATTTAAAAAAAAATAAAAAATAATAATAATAATATAATAATAATAATATAATAATAATAATAATAATAATAATAATAATAATAATAATAATAAATTCTATGATTTAGGAATACCCTTTTGATATTTGTTTCTGTTTTAATTATGAGACCCCTAATAGAGGGGTATTTGTTGAGAAAATAAACTGCAGAAAATGTTCAAAACCATAATCGGAAATATTTCATTTGCCCTTAAAATCCTTATTTCGGATTATATTTGAAATGATAAAAAAAAATAAAAAAATCGAATAACTTCAGTTATGCAACAAAATTCATTTATACGATACACAGACTAATACTAGAGTATATCAATAATATTATTTAATTATTCTATCAAATACAATATATGTTGTGGGAAGATTCTCTATAATTATATTAAAGAAATCTAGTATATTATAAAACTATATATCACATTGAAAATTTAGGTTTATGAAAATATATATCTAGCATTATTTACTCTAGTAAAAAAAGAGGAGAATTTGTAGTTGTTATACATTAAGGGGTTATTGTGAAAAATGGTTGTTTTTTAATTAGATGTAACCTCAAGGGTGTTTTTTTTATAAATATAAATAACCCCTTAAAATAATTTGTAGTTTGCACTTTTTCTTATGCAACTCTTGATGAATGGAAATCTGAAATAAGGGTTAATTACATTTATGTCCTAAAAAAAGGAAAAAAAAAAAACAAGACAACTGAATTCCAAATTTTACAAATACCCTTTGATATTTGTTTCTATTTGACTAATTAGACCCTTTATAGAAGGTGTTTGTTGAGAAAAATACAAACTGCAGGAGAGTGTTTGTAATACATTAGGGGGGTTATTTGTAAGTTTGAAAGATGGTTGGTGTCTTTTTGTGGTTAGACGTGATGTCAAGGGTGTTTTTGGTAATTAACCCTTAAAAATATTTATCGTTCTCACTTGTGCTTAAGCAACTCTTGATGTTGGTGTTGTGCCTAAATCGGTCTTGTGGGCACTGGCAGAGCCAAAGGGAGGCCAATTGGGCTCGGGCCCATCCTGTTTCCGTCCAGGCACTGTTAGATAATCACATAAAAAATAATAAAATAAAAAATAGTAAATTCAGGTCTTGACTCTAGTTAGAGGACATATATAATCTTACTATTTTCTTTCGCTTTTTACCGATACGTAAATACGTTCATCTCATATAGTAAAAGGCTGACACTGCGTTATATATATATATAATATTTCATCCAGGCCCTGCTAAAGCAGGAACAGAAGGAGAAACTCAACGCCGAAAAACAATATGGTCTCTTAAGGGCGAAAATAGAAGCAGAGGACGCTCTGATGCAAGTCGAAGCCGACAACATAAACCAAACGGGCCAAAAGAACAAACAGAAATGCGAGGACGACATCAAAAATCTTGAGACCATGATCTCCGAACTGAAACTGGAGTCCGATAAAATCAAAATTGCGGCTCTTAACGCGGGCTACGGCCCAAACGTCGGGAAACAACAAGTTCCTAAGGTTGCTAAGAGGCTGGCCGTTTTCCAGGACATCTTCAATGGCGAACATGTCAAACCGGAGAGGGAGTGCGTTATGTGCATGACGGAGGAGATATCGGTCGTTTTTATCCCCTGTGCTCATCAGGTTCTTTGCGGGCCCTGCAATATTCTTCATGAGAAGCAAGGTATGAGTGATTGTCCGTCGTGCAGGGCAACGATTGATGAGCGGGTTGTGGTTGTTTATCGGCCTAATTAATTAATTACTATCTTTTCCGGAGTAATATCTAGCTTTTTTTTTTGTTGGGTCACATTTTACGTGTTGAGTTGATTGCATCAGTAAAATGTGGCCGTATATTGCTTTTATTAGTATATTTGAATCGAGGAAGGGATTTAGAAAAAGAGTGAGAAAAGGTTTTTAGAAAGTTAGAAAATTTGTTGTTTCAGTAATCAACTTTGGTGGTGTGGTTTTTTTTTTAAACAATGTTATTGGGGGGGTGTAAATTTCGAACCAGAAATTTCAATAAAACTACATATCTTTTGGTTATGGTTTTCGTGCGTGGATTTAGCTCTGTTTTATGCGAATCATTTTGGCTGATGGCTGTGGTAAAGAAAAGAAAATACACCGAAGCTTCTGTTTCGGGTTTATGGTTCAGGGAGCAGGAGATGATATGATGTTTATTAACCTGTGTATTAATCCTATCTGAAGACATTGCTTTTTATGTCTTTCAAACATGATATTTCCATCGACCTAATGTAACATGAACAATACTTAACGATTACCCTTCATCTCTATCATGCAAGCGCTTGCATTATGTAGTTCAACTAACTAATACAATGTGTAGGTTTTTACATGAAAATCAAGAGTTTACTCTTTTATATACCTTGAACAGTAATGGTTGTTGTACAATTGATATAGCATGGACTTGGGTGGCGTATCTAGGATTTTCAATTTTGGGGTACCAAAATAAATAAATTTGTGTGTGTGTGTGTGTAGGATTATGTTCAAATGAGAACCACGTTTTATTTGTGGGTCTTAAGTTAATTATGTGCCTTAGATCTAATTAAATGGATGGATCAGATTTTTTGTATTTTTCCTTATTTGATTAAAAGCATTGAGATTATATAATAAAAGCACTGTTGATATATATAATTGATATGTTAATAAAGCATTGCGATTGTATAATAAAATACTAATGGTATATAACAAAAGCACTAGTTTTCTAAAAATTTTCATATCAACGAAGTTATTATTCTCACGTGAAATGATTATGAAAATAGGACGAACTTCTATGGAAACACGTTAAACTCTAGGAAAGGAAAATCAAAGCACTAGTTTTCTAAGATTTTTATAAGAAAGGAGTTACTATTCTCACATGAAATGATTATGAAAATATGGCGAACTTCAATGGAAACACATTAAATTTGAAGAAATGAAAATTACAAAATAAATTACTTTTGTAGGGGTCGAACCTTATGGATTAGTTCCAAAATAAAGCATATAACCACTTTACTATCCTCAAATTTAAGAAATATTTCTACATATTATATATAAATAGTTTAATTTGGGAGTACAGTTGTACTCTCTTGAACCTAAATAGTTCTGCCATTGACTTAGGTTAATTATGCACTAAATTCTAATGAATATAAAAGTAGACGAGTGATAAATAAACAAGAGGGAGCGGTGAATAGAAATTATAAATTTATATTCATCAACAATGATAATTTATAAGTATTCATCACTTGGTCATGATAAATCATGCACCCGAGTGAGTGCACGGTATAAATGGTCGTTGTTGCAGGTCCTTGTCTTAAAATAAAAAATTGATTACAATGATATATAACAATAATATTTTGGGAAACTTCGTCGATATGTCCGAGTGGTTAAGGAGACAGACTTGAAATCTGTTGGGCTTCGCCCGCGCAGGTTCGAACCCTGCTGTCGACGATTTTTCTTTTTTGTCATTTCTTTTCCCCCTCTTCAGCTCCATTCTTCTTCTTCAAGCACACATCATTTTATAAATAGTTGGCAAGTCCTATCCAAACAAATTTACTAATTTGTACACCAATTCAAATATCAAATTATTCAAATTATATAGATAATGCATAAATGGATATTGAAGATTTACCAGCTAATTTGATACCATTTCTGAATTTTGAAGATAAACATGTAAAACTGTTTTTGTTTTTTTTTGGTAAAAGTTTTGAATTTTACCCTATTATGGCAACAGAAAGTTTACTGACCAAATGATAGGAGTCAAGTCAAATAAATCTGTGTGCCTTTAGATTTCAGTTTGTTTGGAAAACGGAAATGGGCTTGGCATAATCTACCCAACTTCTCATTTTCAGACTTTTATGATTACAGATATTAAAAAGAAAAATCAGTTTCCAATAAGCTTAAAATGTCATTTGCCCTTAAAATCCGTATTTCGGTTTTTATTTGAAATGATAAAAAAAATTCGACAAAAGTTCATTTATACGATACACGACTAATACTAGAGTATATATAATGAGATTGTTAATAGGAATAATAATAACTAAATTTACAATGTTGATATTATATAAAAGAATAATAAATAACATAAATAATTATTTTAAACATGTACTTTTATATAATTTTGTATTTTTTAGTCAGTTTATCAAATAAATTTGTCAAACGCTTTATTTAGGTCAGCTAGCTTTTCAGTTATTCATCAGCTATCAGAGCTCTAAACTAACTTATCAATTATCATTTAGTTTGTAGTTTTGTACGCCAAACATACTCTAAGTGTCATTTGAGACTAATTATACACCTAATTTAATATTTTTCTTTTATTGTATTTTGACTAAATTTTCATTGTAGTTGACCTAATTTAATTATTATCTTTTACTATATTTTGGCTAATTCAATATTTTTCATTTATTTTCCTAACATAAAAATATAAATAAGTCATATATAATTAGTAAAAAAATCTAAAATAATTATTTTATTTAAAAGATATATTGCATATGAAATGATTTTAATTACAAAAATATTTAATTATGAAAATAATTAAATAAGTTGTATTTATATTAAAAGTAGAGTAGTTTATTTTTTGGAATTTTAAATATTTTATGAGGTAGATTACGATTTATTTGTAATTATCTGAGTGTGGAACTAAATATTAGTAATAAATTCAACCTAAACATAAAAATATAAAATTATATAATAGTAATTTAAAAATAAATATTTATTAGACAAAGATACAATGCGACAAAGTCTAATATGACACCTTTTGAATTTTTCAAAGTATGCAACTATAATACTAACAAAGTTAATTTAAATATTAAAATATAAAATGAGTAATAATAATAAATAAATTAATATAGATTAGACACGGGTTGAAAATATAACATCTTTTGAATTTTTGTAAATATCTAAATAAAATTATAAAACAAATTTAATCAAAACATTGAAATGTAAAATTATTAAATAATTATAATAATTAATAAAGATATTCGATATATATAAGATGCGGGTCAATAACACATCCTTTCAATTTTTTATTTTAAATTTAAAACTTTGTACACATTTATTTTTTATATTTATATATATAAATAATGTGTAATACACATGTGTTAAACTTGTTTTATATATATACATCCCCTATATATTAATGCAAAATTCTTCTACCATATGTGTCTGTTTCCAATATTTTGTTAGCTTTGAAAAAAAAATTTGGTGATTCGGTGTCACCGAACCTAATATCTACCTAATTTAATATTTTCTTTTTATATATTTTTACCTAATTTAATATTTTTCTATTATTATATTTTCCTAATTTAATTTATTTCTTTTATTTTATGTTACCTACTTCAACATTTTATTTATCATATTTTGTTTGATTTAATATCTTACTTTTATTCTACTAATCTAAAAAATAAATAAGTTCATATTTAATTAGAAAAAATCTATATAAGCTGAATTTATTTTTATTTATAATACAAGTTGAAATAATTTTATTTTTAGAATTTCAAATATTCTATTTACAAAAAATATGAGTTATATAAAATTGTTACAAAAGTGAAATAAATATAAAATATATAAACTTGAATTTGAATATCAATTCCTAATATAATACATTGGGAATAACATTCAAAAAATATATGAAAACTATTACGCCAAAAAAGAAAAAAAAGAGAGAGAGAGAGAGAGACAACAGCAAAAAATAATATAAATTTTTACACCTAGAAAAATAAATATTAAATATATTATAAATTTTCTTATCCAATTCCAATATAATGCATTGGTAAACAAATTATTTATCTAAGTGAACAAATTAATGTCTTATGCAAGAAACATAAAATAATAATAATAAAATAATATTACATATATTACAAGTTAGATATACGACGTTTTTTAATAGAACTAGTGCTTAACCCGTGCGATACACGTACGAATTGTGATGATTTTGTGTTAGTGCAAATAATGTGAGAATAATAATATTAATTTATTAATAGAACATAACAATCAATATATATATGCGTGTGTGTGTGTGTGTGTTTGTTTGTGTGTGTGTGTATTCAAACAGATCAAAGGTAATCGTTATATAGTCGATAAAGTGGGTTAGCTCAAGTGATCAGATTGTCCATTACATATAGGTCTTATGTTCTCGATTTTAGTGATCGAAGAACATGTTTGAAAGTCTTTTTTCTTTCTTTCTAAATGGATTAGGTTATGGGTGTTTAACACGTGCGATGCATTTGCTCTGTATGTTGAACTCTGTGTTATAAGTGATAATATTTGTACAATTTAATGTTATAATGATAGACTAAAATATATTATTTCTCAAATTATATCGACCAAATGCTACAAAGTCAGTAACAAACTTGCAACTAACTGACAAAAATGTTGTAAGTATTTACTAACAATTTTAGATTTCATGGTAAATATTTTCCGATAATAATTTTACCTAGAATTTTCAATTTTTATAGTTTTTACTAACAATTTTTATAGGTAAATTTATTTTCTCGTAGTCGAACTTTGAACTAATCGAAGTTAAAATAACCACACGTATGAATTCTAAATCTATAAATTTGTGTATTTTTATATAAGTCACATTTATCTATATTAAACATATTTTTGTGAAGCAATATAATTTATTAATTCATATTTCTTAAATAATATTTAGTCTTGTCCTCTATAATGACATTATATCACATTATTCAGTTCAAATCATGTACCTGTCTTGATTTCTCATACTTCATAATTTTCAGATATTTGATTATACTCGTTCATTAAGATTATGAAAGTATAAAAGTTATTGAATTCATATCCACGTAATGCCTAAACCCTTCCAATTACAAATTTATTAAAATATACTCCATTCGTTTATTTTTAATTGTCATTTTTTTAATTTATGTCAAAAAATAAGAAATATAAATATTGAATAACACACCTTAATGAATTAATGACATTCCTAGTTAATCTCTCACCCTCTTTCCTCACAATCATCTTACTATTATATACTATCATAAGTTAGTATTAATTTCCTAAATCAATTAGAATACAATTTGGAAGAAAGTATTAAAAAGTTCTAAAATGACAATTAATTTTCAACAAAATAAAACTTTTAAAATGATATTTAATATGAATTGGAGGGATTGGTTAAGAAGAATCAATTTATTGAAAATAATAAATTTTACTTGTTTAAATTTAGAATGTAGCACGTTGTCGCTTTAATTGTCAAATAGATATGAAATAATGCCAAAAGCGAAAAAAAAAATTACTAAAAATAAGGATTGAACTAATATATTTATTTTTTAAACATTTGTTTGTTTAATACCATTAAATATATTTAGGTTTTTAAAATAATTTTAAATCTCATATGAGTATTAAATTACCAAACTTTCACTTTTCGTGTGGAAGTCATATAAAATCTCAGAACTGATTGTTCATCATTATTCCAATAGGACAAAAACACAACGACATCAATAAGTTTTAAATTGAAGTGTATGACATTATTCGAGTATATATTGATTATGAGTTTACATACAGAAGCTCTAGCAAATTAAATATTTTGGGCTCTTTCATATTTTTGGGGATGCCTGCGTTGTTGATTCCAAACCTTAACCATCGCCAATTATGTTCGATGTTGTCGTGTAGTTCTGATCCGTCGCCAGATTACGTCGGATTCAATCAAGGTCCACCATCCTACTCACGCTTTAACTTCAAAGTTTACCACATATGACGTCATTTGGTCGAGCAAGGAATTTGAACCACTTTGTTTCGTCTTATGCTCGAGAACCTGCACCAAGAAATGAGGTTAAAAAAAGGACCAAAGAGGTTTCCGATGAACCCTCTCTAAAGCGCAAATTAGTGCTTCAAAATGCGTAAGACTATATAAATTTAGATCTATGAAAAGTGATACCTCTTTCACTTTAGGGTATCCTTACTTATCCGCTTCGTTGAGCGATTGCTTATTCACCCTTAATCAACACATTTATATGTTTGGTAAAAGTTTTTAATAATCTCCTGATAGTTTAGACTTAAAAAGGTATATTTTGAAAAAAGTTACAAATTGTAGTTTTTCTAATCAGTTGATAGTTGATTAAATAATTTTTTTAATTATTTTCTTTATAATTTTTTATATGCTAATATGTTAATTTATAGTTTTACATAAGTATTATTTTCAGACATAAGGAGTTCTTATTTTTTAATATATTTTCTTAGAAATCTATATTTATTATTATTTTATATTTTCCTTGCTTGTTTTGTATATTAGTTGTATATCACTCATTAATGTTTATATCGCTAAATCAATCTTCAATCATTGTCAAACAATAATTTACAATCAACTACTATCTACCAGTTATCTCAACTCCTTTAATTATCTCAGTCAAGTAGATCTTAAATAAAGAAAATAAATCATGAAAATTGTTCACAATAATAATAAGGGACAATTCCCATGTAGTCCAAAAGAAAAAAAATTCTTTCTTAAACAATCCAATGAAAAGATTAATTTTTCATTTACTCATTTAATGTCCCATTTAATCAAACTTAATACATAAGTGTACAAGTTTACCCTTACTATCCAATTTTGTTTTGTTTTTTAATTTTCCTTTTTCTTTCTTCCAGTTTTTTTTTAAATAAAATTCATATTAATTTTATACTACCCATGGTCGAATTCCATAATACCCATGTATTCAAATAAAATTCATATTAATTTTATACTACCCATGGTCGAATTCCATACTATCCATGTTTTCAAATTAGTAAAAATATTTCTTCCCAAATAGTTAATTGAAATCTCTAACTTTCCACCTAATTCAAAATATAAATTCAATTCTTCTTTTCTTTTTCTTTCAAGTTTAATCCATCCAAAGTTCATACTATTGTGTATTAATTTTATACTAACACCAATTTTGGACAATTATAATTCTATACTACATGAAGAAATGCATACTACATATAGAAATTATATACTACATTATTACATGAGAAGTTAATTTCATACTATTTACCAATCTTGGACAATCATAATTCTATACTACATAAAAAAGAAATTATACTACATTTAGAAATTATATACTACATCGAGAAATTATATACTACATTGAAAATTAATTTCATATTAATTTGATACTACTCACAAATTTTGGATAATCATAATCTATACTACATCAAAAGAAATCACACTACATTTAGAAATTATATACTACATCGAGAAATTATATAATACATTGAAAAGTTAATTTCATATTAATCTCATAAAAAATCATAGATTCCTATCAAACCCCCCAACAACATAAATTAAACATAGATTTCTACCCCACCATCACCAGCAATACAAACAAGAACTACCCCACCAAAATAACATGATTATCAATCTCACCCAGCCCTCCATCCACCACCTCCTCACGGCGCCTCCATCTCCAAAATAACATGAGTACCAAAATAACATGATTACCAAAATAACCAAGGTCCGTGTGTGGCCACAAACCAAAACCCGAGCTAGATACGACTTATTGATGGTCGGTGATTCGTAAACCGTTGATTTGAACTCAGGGTTTGAAACCCGATGAGAACTTACCAACAACCATGAGTCACTGCCTCAGTCCGCTCACTCGATGACCCACCGTCAGATGTTTTCGCCAGAGCCGCTGATCGGAATTCAGCAGCAAGACGCATCGCGACAAAACCTTCGCCGCCGCCCATTTATCCGTCTTGTGCTGTCATTGCCGCCGGAACCCAATCTTAAGCATATCACAACCAGGGACTCAAGGATTGGCCATCGAATCTGCTTCCACAAGCCACTATTTTGGAACCCAGCCGCAAACTAGCATCAAATCTCCAAACCCCATAAACCAATGTCATCGAATCAGGCCTAGGAACGAACGTCATCAGAATCGGTGAACCACGAACCCACCGCTGCACCACCGTTGCTCCTTTGTTGTTTACTCAGCCCAGATGACCTAGGAACCCGAGGACCAGGGCTCGAATTAAAACCCACTGCCACCATTCTCCCAAACTCACAGCTCGAAGTCAAGGGCCGAAAGCCATCTCTGTCGCCTCCGCTCTTCTTTAATGAGTCACCGCCGAGTTAGGGTTGTAGGATGGGGATCGTGAGTCAGTGCCCCGTCTCCGCTTCCCCTTTATGCCGCCACACTACCACCTTCCCAAGCTTCGCCGGCGATGAGTCGAAGGAGGAGAGGGAATTCGGTCACCGGTTTATTAATCTGAATTCAATTATGAAGACTTATTCTGGATCTCATTCGGGTTCAGGAAAAAGCGAGGATTATGCGATGGCTCTGAGAGCATAAAACCTCTTCAGATCTATAAACATGATACAAGCGGCGGAGGATTCAAAAAATCCCCCCATCTTCCACCGTTTATCCAATCGAATGGCGATGATTTATCGTCTGTTTAGTTTGTGCTAGGTATTGATGGAGGGGTGAAGATGTTAGTTGGTCGGACATCGGTCGGTGACTCGGCAGGGTGGGTGTCTGGAAGGAGAAAAATCACAAAATTATTAGTGGAATTAGGTTTGGGTGTTGGATAATATAAATATAAATAGGAATAAAAGAAAAGAGAAAAAGAAAATGAAGAGGAAGGATAATATTGACAATTTAACTTGTATTTTGATTTAGCTGACTTAAATGGGAATGAAAAATATTTGAGTGACTATATGGGAATTTACATGTATACAAATGTATCAAATGGGAATTATCCCCAATAATAATAACCAGATTTCAATTTTGGCTAATTTTATGATTAACACTCATTTCTAATATTACTTGTCATCACAGTAAAAAAAATAGATTTACTCTTACTCTCATTATGTTATATATAAGGAAGATTTAAATAACAATTTAATATCTCAAAAGAAAATTTAATTCAATTGATTTGATTGTTATTGTGAATATTATGAATCAATTATGAAGATTTCTTTAAAAATAATTGTAATGTATATATTGAGGAATCTAATAAGTAATAAGGAATGTTTAAAGTCATATTTAATAGTTTCTGAAATTTAATAATCGCAATATAATTAAACATAAAAATCAATATTTTACACCCAGCCCGGCCCAACCCGACGGATTGATCTGAAACTCAGCCAAACTGAAGCACTGCCTGATGGGAGTCGGCTTAATAAACTGTTTCACAGTCAGCCCGCTTTAGACCCGACTACTTGGGCTGGCCAAACGTCAATTGCTGACCCGCGGCCCGAACAGACCATTACTTTGACACTAAATTTCTTATTATCCTCAAATCATTAATTATAGTAACCTTTCCTATCCAAACAACTTGTTTAAATTCGATGTGATACACAAAATAATTACACTACAAATTTTTTATCGGCACTGAAGGTTGTAAAAATAGTACGCAACAACTCTTTTTTACCGGTATACAATATTGTAAAAATTATGCAGGCATTCTTCTTCTTCTTTTTTTTTTTTTCTTTTTTAAAAAACTCACTTTTTTCTACATAATTGAAAAATTATTATCATTTTTTTTATATTCACTTATATATCTCTAAGCCTATGTAACCATATTAATAAGATTAACTTTGTTATTTATTCATTTTTTTTTATTTTCTCTTTTCACTTCCTCTTTATAATATTTGGAAATTTGATAAGTCATAAACAGACATTCATATGTTTCATGAATATAAAAATATTATCCTTTAAACATATCAACTCATATATTAAATTTCTTTGTTTTTCACTTCGTCTTTATAATATTTGAAAATTTAATATATAAGTTGATATATTTGAAGGATAATATATTTATGTTCTTGAAATATATGAATGTTTGTTTATGACTTTTTAAATGTGATTTATATGTATATAAAGTTATTTAATTTACTTATTTTTAAGTTGCAAAAAAGAAACAGATTTATATTTTTATTATTTTTTGACCGGGTAAGTAATTGACTCGGTGACCCGATTGTTCACTCAGTGACCTCGTAACCAGTATACTAGTTCGGGTCAGTGTACGGGGTAAGTTTCAAAACATAGATAGAATATTTATAATTTAGAAACACAATTTTGGCGGGGAAAATGTTGTATATACTATTTATAAAATATAGTTATTTATATTTTTAAAAATACATAAATATATCTCTATAGATCTACTACAAAAACTTTAAAATATGGATTATACTACTAAGAATAATGATACACAATATAATGTAATATCTACCCTAAAATGTAATGTAATTATTATAATCATAGATATTAATTAATTTAATATTTATATCAATATATTTTAGAGACAATATGTATGTAGGAAATTATGGTTGTGGAACCTTACAAATCTCAAATCACTATCCAATTATTTGGTAAGTAATTAAATAATATCTATAATCATAAATATTTATTTAGTAATTAAATTAATGATTGAAACTTTCCTTAAAATGTGTTACCCAATTTAGGAACACATTCTGGCGGGAAAACTTTCAGGCTACTATTTATAAAACGCTAGCCTTTTATATATATATATAGATTATCAATGCCTTATAAATTCTTATTTTTATATCACATATTCACATGCGACGCGGGTGTTGTATGTTTTACATTTTTACAAACTAAATTTTCTATGTGTTTTCTTTTAAGTTTAGGGTATTTTGCTATATTTTACAATTAATTTCATGACTCCTAGGTAAAAATACTTAATTATTATTTATTATGAAAATTAATCTTACTGTAATTATAATAAATAACGCTCCGATTTATGTGTAAAAATTATTTATTCTGAAGAATAATTTTTGTGTAAATAGAAAAACAATGTTACAATTTGTGTGTACGATTTTCAATATTATGTTTAGTATTTTTAATGATTGTTACTCTATTTCAAATCCCGCATAATATGGTGTTAAACTTGTGTGTGTGTGTGTGTGTGTGGGGGGGGGGGGGGGGTTCAAATAAGAACATGTCCTTATATGTGAACCTGAGGTCAATTATGGGTCTTAGATCTAATTAAATGGATGAATCATATTTTTTGTGTATTTCCTTATTAGATTAAAATCATTAGGATTGTATAATAAAAGTACTACTGGTCCCCTCTCTCTCTCTCTCTCTCTCTCTCTCTCTCTCTCTCTCTATATATATATATATATATATATATATATATATATATATATATATTGTTGAAGGAAAAACACAATTAGTGTGCATTCGTCAATAAGTAACTGATAAGAGTCACTTTAGGTATTTATTATTTTAGAACCATAATTTCTACCGTCTTCCTTCGCCTCTCTTTTATGTGTTCCCCTTATACTTTTCTTTTTACACGTTATTAGTAAGAAACTCTAACCTTTTAAGAGTGATCGAGAATAAGCCTCCATAACCAAAGCAACAATTATACAATTTTCATACGACGAGAATCTAATTGCATTGTATGTTTTAAAATCGGTTTCTCAAGTTTCAATAGTTAGATCGAGCTCAGATTTTCACAGAACCTTCCAGACCTTTTGAATTACATTCTGAACGGTGGAGATTGGATTCGAAGATACGAGAAAATATATATAAACTTTCGCAATCTTCTGTGCAGAGTTTTTCAAAACAAGATTTCTCACAATCGAACCGTTAGATAAAGACAAAATTTGGATATATTATTACAAACTTATAGTAGTAGAATATAAATGGTGGAGATTTTCATATGAGGTCTGAAGATTCCGATAATGAATTCTCAACAGACCTGATCATGTTTCTCGAAACTGTCTGCCCAACTTATTTAAAATTCAATTACGCACAATCTAACCGTTGGATGAATCTGAATTTTGGATATAATATTAAAAAGAAACAATGGTTAAATCTGAAAGGTGGAGATCGGGTTTGAAGGTCTATGTCATCAGAAAGCGGACAAACCTATTAAAAAACAGAATTAGGAAAGAATACTTTCCTCCAAGGTAACTCGAATTACCCTATTATTTATTAAATGCAACTAATAAATATTTGTTTATATGGATATATGTCATGATATGGATTATTGGACATTATTATACAAAGCATGTGTATGTATATATTATATACATATGATATTATGTACAATATTGATAAATATGATTTTGCAAGACTTTAATGATATTCAGAGAGTACATAATATATTAGTATTTATGCTCTTAGATGATTTCTAATTTAGAAATCGTAAATAGAGTTATTTATATGATTAGATGAGAGATTGATCGTGATTTTACCTATATGTTTAATTAATCATGAATTTCGATGAATTGATAAATTTCATGTATGTTGATCATGAATCGATGAATTGATAGATTCATGTATGTTGGTAATTCTTTTCAAGTTGATTTTATAAACTATTTTCAATGTATGCATTATTGATTGTACATTTACATATTTTCATGATAATGAAAGTTCATGAACGATAACATTATATAAATAAGTCTTGTGACAAAGTATATTCACATAATATTAAAGAAAGAGATATTCTTCAAATCCATTATCTAAAGAAATTGATGAACTAACTCAATCTAAATACAATTTAATATACTCAAAGGAAATTGAGTATTACCATCATTGGTATGATGTGGAAACTAGAAGAACTACAATTCCACAATAATATCATCCATCAACCCCCAATTAACAAAGAATCGTCAAACTTAGTCAAAGTCAATTTTCTAATGAACTTGAGACTTCATATTGACCCCAAATTTTATATTGGAAACATATGTAGTTTCAAAATCTCAATAAACTTTGGGATGTACTCTAAATGAATATTTTGAGAATTTCATGAAATACTATTTGCAAGCCTAAGAATTTAGTGAAAAGAAATTTTTTTGCTTGCTAAAAAGGTCAATGACTTTGATATGTTGCGACTAATAATACGTCTTACCATATGTGAAAAAGAAAGTCATTTTAAATGACAATAATAAATTGAGAGATACGATCTCACTCTATTTTTTCCCACTTGAGCAAACATACTGATGCACTTGTATAATATTAATTATGATAGTGAGTCGTTAAGAGGCATGACATTATTATTCATAATATCAATATTAGACCTCTGGATAAATAAATTTCTTGAGGCTAACCATGATCGATTTGAATAGTGAAAATAACCTCAATGTAAAAGAGAAGAGACATGTTGATCCCTAACTATGTGTGAACAATGAACCACAATGTAAGATATGTAAGAGTTCGTGATATTTATTGGTCATGGTAGAAGTTCATGGAGGTTCCCCCAATAACCTTTCCTAGTCAATAAATAACCTCTATTTTGATTGATGAAAGTATAATCAATTATTCACATTAGACTATTGTATTTGGTCTTAAAATTTATTTTGAGTTAGATTTATGTGATGTGGCCTGATTTAATTATTTTTGGCTTATCGGTAAATTTTGTATTTCATTCTAAAGCATTGGATGTACTTGAGTTTATTTACCACACATTCACATACAAGGTTCATGAGAAATTATTAGATATAATGTAACATATCTAGTAAATGATGTAAAATATTAGAATGAAAAGTATTTCATTCATCTCTGGAGGAGTGTGAGAATTTGTCGAGAAATAGACAATTATTCACTTAATTGATATTTATATGTGACAAAGTCTTGAGGCCTAGTGGCACATTGATTAAAGTCATAAAAGCTCATTATGGACCAAGAGTGAACGAACCTTGTTAAGTTTGATGATATTCATGTTGATGATTATCACTAAGAAGTATATTATGAGAATGGAACTATACTTTTAATTTATGGTTTTAGAGTCGATCTATTAATTTTACTTTACTACTTTTTGATCATTGAATCATAAGATATGACCAACAAAGAACTTTTGGACACTACTCATTCAAGTTTTGACACGACTGACATGGATTATTTGGTCATCGTGATATGATGGTCCATATTATAAGAAATTAATATGGACATCTTTTATTTTGAGTGAAACACAAAACGAGATAGAAATTTAATGCACAGTATAGTGTCGAACTAATGCTGTCCAATTATAACTAGTGCATTCTAAAGTACTAGGAGCACTACATACATTCATATCTCAAAGATACATCACTCATTACTTCAAAACTTGTTCATTAGCGAAATTGTATGATTGAGACCTGCATTTGCTAAAGATACAAAGTATAATATTTCATTCTTATAATTGATAATTGGTGATACATGTGGACATGACCATTCAAAATGCGGATCATTCAAGTATTTTATAGTTTTGGTCGATGCTTCAGCACGTATTGTCCATAGAAATGTTGCATTTGCAAAACTTCTATCACATTTAATATGATTGAGGACTCACCACCCTTATCGAACCACACTCTATTGAAATATCAATATAGAACAAATTGACCTAAATGTAAAGAATCAATATAGGTAGAATTAAATTCACTGACAACAAGGCAGATATTTGGTTTGATAGTGCTAACCTCACCAAGTGTAAAACCTGTAGGACATAAACAAAGTTTTGTCAGAAAGCGAAATGAGAAAAATAAAGCCATGAGATGCAAATATATACTTGAAGCACAAAGTTTTTCAAAACGCCCTGAAATTGACTATGGGGATATGTACTCTCCAATAATAGATGTTATAATTTCAAATAACTGAGAATGCAGTTTATACTTAAGGTTACATCATATTTCTATGGGGATCGTGATTTAGAGATATATACGAAAGTGCTTGCTGGCCTTTCATTGCTAGGGCAAGTGACTCTAAGCCACGGAGTGCATTTGCAATTAAATTAAAACACCCACTTTATGGATTGAAACAATCCAGGCGGATGTGGTATAACCGTCTAGGTGACTACTTGATTGGAAAAAGATCATCTATACCCTTGCATATTTACAAAGAAAACAAGTTTCAAATTTGCGATTATAATTGTATATGTCGATGAAAGTAACATAATATACACTCTTAATTAAATAAGAGAGATCGCTAGTTATTTGAAATTTTAGTTTGAGATGATGAACTACGGGAAAACTCGGTCATGTTAAAGCTTTAAACTAAAATCGAGTTTGTGAAATACTAAATTCTAGAGCTTGCATATATCCAAAAGATGATCAAGCAATTAAATATGGATAAGTGCAATATGTTAGCACTCCTATGATTGGTCAAAGTGAAGATATGAGAAAATAATTTCGTCAATGGAATGACGAAGAACTGGTGGGAGTTGAAATTCTCTACCTACGTACAATATGCGCATTATTGTACCATTACTAATACAATTGACCAAATATTGCTTTCTCAAAATTGTTATCTTGATTTAACTCAAGAAAGCTCAATGTTAGTGGAATGGAATCAAAATGTAATTTGATACCTAAAAGAAATCATTGACGCGAGATTATTTTTCCCATTCATAAATATAATTGGGACTGCAGATGGTCTTGTAATCCCTGTAGAAAATATTGAGTTTACTTCCTACTGTGAAACACCAAATAGTATCGTTGATGTTGGTTACTCATTCGATCCATGTAAAGAGATCATTATCATACATGTAGTAGTTCGTGAATATCTACGATAAATGTTATGATCATTCATATATTTGATAATAGTGGCTTGAACTCTTTCACTGAAGAAAATGTGATAATACGAGTAATATCACCACAACTCTTCTACAACTAACTACTATGCACTTTCTCAAGAATCAAGTAAATTGAGGAAGTGGAAACTTTCAAAGTTCTCTTGATAGATGTACATATCAGAGAGAGGTGTACACTTCAGGGGGAGTCTCAACATAGGTGTGTTGTACTCTTTTTCCTTAGACCAAGTTTTATTTTTCCCATTGGATTTTGTTACTTGGCAAGGTTTTAACGAGGCAACAATAAAACACCATTTCACCCTTTGACTAGGCACAAGGGGGAGTGTTGAAGGAAAAACACAATTAGTGTGTCTTTTTCAACAAAGTAACTGACGAGAGACAGTTTAGGTCTTTATTATCTTTATGTATTATGGAAACATGTAATTGATATCCTATATAAATAGAGTTATTGATGAATAAGAGAACCCTAATTTCTACTGTCTTTCTTCGTCTCTCTTTTATGTCTTCCCCTTATACTTTTCCTTTCACACACACACACACACACACACACACACACACACACACACACACATATATATATATATATATCAGAGGGTGTATTCTAACCATCCCTTATACATCTCTAATCCATTTACTAATTATTATAATTATTAAATAATTTTTAATTTTAAAGTTTGTAAATTCGTTAATAACTTTATTTACATAATTAATTCTTCTTAAAAAAATATCACATTCTAAACCCGTGTTTAATCTCTATTAATTAATTATTTATTTTAATATTTAGATCAAAATTATTAATAACTATTAGTTTTGTACTTTGAAAAATTCAAAAGATGACACACTCTCAACCCGTGTCGCATTGTAACGATGTACAATCAATGTTTAATAATTATTATATAATATTATATTTTTATGTTTAAACTGAATTCATTACTAATATTCAGTAATATACTTATATTATTGCAAATAACTTCTAACTTATATATATTTAGAGAGAGAGAGAGAGAGAACATTACTAATACATTATAATAAATTTGTTGTAATAAGTAATAATTTCTAAATATGGAACTTCTAATATATTATAATAAATACGTATGTAATAATTTCTAAAATTATAGAAGTTCTAATATATTATAATAAATTTTTAACATAATAAATAATTCTAAAAATATGTAATTCCTAAAAATATATAACTTCTAATATATTATAATATTTATTTCTATATTAAAATTCATATACTCTTATAAATAGTATTACATATGGTAAGATTGCGAACCATCAAAATTTGCCAAGTAAACGTCCGAACCATTAGAAAACCGTAACATTATTTGTTCTACTTACAGAAAAATTATTTTTCACAATAAATAATTCTTACACATAAATAAAAATATTATTTGTTCTAATTACATAGTAAGACTGGTTTTCACAATATATATATATTTTAAACAGTGAGTCACAAATTAATTGTTAAGTATATCAAAATGCCCTATACTTGACGGGAAAATCTGTAGAAAATTGAGTTTGAGAAAATATAAAACATACAACACCCGCGTGTCACATGTGAATATGTGATATAAAAAATCAAAATCTATAAGATACTGAAATTTATTGAAAACGTCGCACATCTAATTTGTACTTTATGTAATATTATTTTATTATTTTTTTAATTTTTTTTTGTGTAAAACACTAATTTGTTCGTATAGATTTATAATGTGTGTATTTATGTATTATATTGAGATTACATAAAGAAATTTAGAGTATATCTAATATTTGTTTTCCTAGGCGTAATAATTTATTATTATTTTTTATTTTATATTTAGTGTTTCCCTTTGCTTTTTTTTTTCTTTTGAAACAATAGTTTTTCATATATATTTTTAATTTTATTTTCAATTAATTATATTATGATTAGATAGAAAAATTTCAAGTTTATATTTTTTATATTTATTTCTCTTTTGTAATAATTTTATATAACTTGTATTTTTCTTTAATAAATATTTAAAACTCTAATAAAATTATTTCAACTTGTATTACAAATAAAACTTAATTCAACTTATTTAGATTTTTTCCAATTAGATATAACTTATTTATATTTTTATATTAGAAAATAAAAGTAAGATGTTAAATTAGGCAAAATATTTTAAGAAAGTATTAGATTAAGTAACATGTAATAAAAAGAAAATATTGATTTAGGCAAGATATAATATTAAGAAAATATTAAATTAGTCAATATTAGGCTCGGATGACACAGAAACACCATATGTTTTTTCAAAGCTAACGAACCATGAGAAATAGACACATATGATAGGAGGATTTTGCATTAATTGGATCAGATTTTTTGTGTATTTCTTTATTTAATTAAAAGTATTAGAATTGTATAATAAAAACACTACTGATGTATATAATTGAAAATACTAATAAAACAATTTGATTGTATAATAAAAACACTGCTGGTATATAATGAAAGTACTAGTTCGCATATAATGGCATGGTTCCATTTGAACACTGCTGGTATATAATAAAAACACTAGTTCGCAGGTTCGCATGTCATTATATACGAACCTGCGAACTAGTGTTTTTATTATACAATCACAGTGTTTTATTAATATTTTCAGTTATATACACCAGTATGTTTTTATTATACAATTCTAATACTTTAATTAAATAAGAAAATACACAAAAATCTGATTCATCCATTTAATTAGACAATTGACCCTATGTTGATATATAGAAACACTAGTTTAACACCCGTGTATTACACGGGATTTAAAAAAAAACTAAATATAAAAAATATTTGTGAAAATTATAAAGTTTTAAATTTAAAATAAAAAATTGAAAGGATGTGTATATCAACCAGTGCACTGTTCAATTTATTAATTATTAGAATTATTGATTTATATTAAATTTTAATGTTCAAATTAAATTTATTAATAATTATATTTTCATACTTATGAAAATTCAAAAGATGTCACATTTTCAACCCTTCTCTTATCTATATTAATTAGTTATTATTAACTCATTTTATATTTTTATGTTTAAATTAATTTTATTAGTAATTATAGTTAAATATTTGAAAAATTCAAAAGGTGTCATACTCTCAAACCTTCTCGCATTGTGCCATTGTCTAATAAATATTAATTAATTATTATTATATAATTTTATTTTCTTATATTTAGATTGAGTTTATTACTAATATTTAGTTACATACTCCAATTATTGCAAATATATCATAATTTACCTTTACAAAATATTTAAAATTTCAAAATTAAATTATTTCAACTTTTATTATAAATAATATTTATTAATTATTTTCATATATAAGTTTTTCTTTGTAATTAAAATTATTTCATATATTATTTATCTTTTAATTATAATAATTAATCTAGATTTTTTTCTACTAATTATATATGACTTATTTATAAAAGAAGATTATTGAATTAGACAAAATATAATAAAAGAAAACTATTAAGTTAGGCTAAATATAATAAAAAAATATTAAATTAGGCAAGATATAGTACAAGGAAAATATTAAATTAGGTATATATTAGTCTCGGATGACATATAAGCAAATGAAACACCAAGATTTTTTATTATCCAAGCGAAACATTCAAAGTAGACACATAGATTAGGAGGATTTTGCATTAATACATACTCCCTCCGTTTGTTAATAAGTGTCATTTGAGTTTTTGTTCAAAATTAAGGAACATAATATTTGACTAATAATCCTAAATCGATCAATGATATTCTCATTTAATTACTTCCCTTCTTTCCCTTTAGTTATTCTATTACCATAAACTTGTTTATATTTCTTAAAATAAGCGGGGATAAAACTGAAATAAAGTGGTAAAAAAATTCTAAAACGACACTTAATTTGTAATAACATTGAGTCTCTAAAACGACACTTATTTTAAAATGGAGGGAGTACTTGTTTAACACCCGTGTATTACACGGAACTTATCAAAAGATAAATATAAAAAATATTTGTGATAGTTACTAAATTTTAAATATAAAATTAAAAATTAAAATAATCTATTTATTTTATACTTGTACATGTCTAATCTATTTATTAATTATTATAAATATTAAATAATTTTATATTTGATGGTTAAATTAAATTCATTAAAGTTTAGTTACATACTTACAAAAATTTAAAAGGCGTCACATTCTAAACCCATGTCTAATATTTATTTTATTAATTATTATTATTATTATTAAATCATTTTATATATTAATGTTTAGAATAAATTCGTTAATTATTATTTATATACTTTG
The DNA here is from genome assembly GCA_014905375.1 of Phtheirospermum japonicum. Taxonomy (NCBI): domain Eukaryota; kingdom Viridiplantae; phylum Streptophyta; class Magnoliopsida; order Lamiales; family Orobanchaceae; genus Phtheirospermum; species Phtheirospermum japonicum. The sequence continues at coordinate 2,933,420 of BMAC01000036.1, forward strand.
AGATATTTAAAAGATATCATACTCTCAACCCGTGTCGCATTGTACTGGTGTCTAATCAATATTTATTAATTATTAGTATATAATTTAATATTTTTATATTTAGATTGAATACATTACTAATATTTAGTTACATATTAGATTATTATAAATAACTCATATTTTACCTATATAGAGTATTTGAAACTTCAAAAATAAAATTATTTTTAATTATATTATCAATAAAACTTATTTGATTATTTTTGTAATAAATTTTTTTAATTAAAGTTATTTTATATGTAGTTTTTCTTTTAATTAAAATAAGTAATTTAGATCTTATCTACTAATTATATATGATTTATTTCTATTTTTATATTAGGAGAATCAAAAGAAAGTATTGAATAAGGAAAAATATAATAAAAAAACTAAATTAGGTAAGATACAATAAAAAGAAAAGTATTTAATTAGGTAAATATTAGGCTCGGATAACATATAAGCAAACGAAGCACCAGGATTTTTTACTTGTTAAACGAAACATACGAAACAGACACATAAGTTAGGAGGATTTTGCATTAATATATAGGGGTGATGACCTAATCATATATATATATATTACATCCCGATTTTAGGTTTTATGAAGTATATATCTAGCATTATCTACTCTGGTAAACAAAGAAAAGGAGAATTTATTACTATTTTAAAAACTAGGGACACAAACCAACACAATAATAAAAAACGAAAAGTAGTAAAATCTCCAAGTTGTCACCGTCACAATAATAACTAAAAAACCAAAATTAAATTAATCCACCTTAATAATCATCATTATATTCCCATTCTCATGAAACTTCAAAGTAGTTTCCAAACCATTTTCGCTTCCCATAAAATTATTTATTCCAAATTCTCTCATACTAACATATTAAGTATATATATTGAAATGGAAATGTTAATTTGATAAGATTAGTTTATTAAATCTTACGAATTTATTTAAAAAAAAAAATGCTAGTCAAGTTTAGAATTATAGTTAGAAATAAATGTAATTTCTAAAGTTTAGCGACAAAGAGAAGAAACCTAATAATTTAAAATGCAAAATACAACAAGAAAATAGTATAAAACAASTACTTCAAAAATCACACTGAATCAATCATTTTCAAAAGAACACCCACATTTTTAAATATATATTCTCAGTACCTTCATTAACACACTTCAATAAAATAACGTGTGTATTCTGATAAGGCACTCCCCAGAAATAATTAAAAATTGATTCCTAAAAAAGAATCATTAATTTTCCTTAAATGCATTAATTACCAGGTCATCGTCTTTGGCAAGTCAATTCTTACGTTTTAATCRCATCCCGTGTGTTATAATTGCAAATTCCCAAACGGATCTCCAAGCGACCAAACGAACAAACAATAAAACAAAACAAGATTTTTGATTGCGTCGAGTGTGCGTAGGAGAAAGAAAGCCCGAAAACACACACTGAGCACGTAGCTATGGAGATTGTGCCTCAGTTGCAGAAACAGTTCGTTGACTTCTCAAATTCTCTTTATCGTGAGGTAGGTAGTGTGTGTGTTTTAATTTTTAATTTTATTCTTTTTTGTTTTTAATTCAAGAAAAAAGAATCTTTTTTTTTTCCGGGTTGTGTTTCTATTGAAACAAATCTATTTGTGTTTCTAATCTTCATTTTCATGAAAAAGACTGGATTTTTGGTAGAATTTTCAAGTATCTCTAATTATTATTAATATGACCTTTTATTTTAATTTCTTTCCTGGTTGGGGAGAAAAGGGTTTTTTGGATGATCAATTTGTACAGCTACAAAAACTACAAGATGAGAGCAACCCAGATTTTGTAGTTGAAGTTATTTCACTCTTCTTTGAGGATTCTGAGAAGCTTTTGAATAACTTGGCAATCGCACTGTGAGTTTCATTTCTTTATGTATATTTTTCGCCCTTTCTTTAAGGTTCATGGGGTTTTAGATTTTACTGATGTTTTTATATTTCTCATTTTTATGTAATTTAAATTTATATAAGTCAACAGCAGGTTGTAGATTTTAAGCAGGTTGATGCCCATGTTCACCAGTTCAAAGGTAGCAGTTCCAGGTATAATTTGCTTTCTTTATTTTATTATTATTATTATTTATTTATTTATTTTTTGTGTGTGTGTTCTCTTGGTCCTTATATCAAGTATTTTTTTTTAATGTACTTCACTGTTTCATCCACTAATTTGAGATCTCTTGGTTTAACTAGCTCATCTCTATATTTTTTAAATTATCAAGTGTTTGAGTTAAGAGGGTGTAGATTCAGATCTTGTTGTGGTTATGAATGGACATATCATTTTTGCCCGATTCGTTCTTTTTGTGATTTCTTTTACGAAACCTTATTTTTTTTGGCTTTCGAAAAAACAGCATAGGTGCGCAAAGAGTGAAGAATATGTGCGTTGCTTTCAGAAACTTTTGCGAGGAGAAGAATCTTGATGGGTGAGCTCAACTTTGTTAATCATTTTTACATTTATTTTCTTAATCTCAAGTTGTTATCTCGTCGATGAGATTCTCCATTTGCACAGACTATCATCGGGTTTTTTTTTTTGTTTGTTTTTTTTAATTGCTGTGTTTTAGAAACTGTTCAGTTTTACACTTGCACATAAACATATCGGCTCGTTTTGTAAACTGTTATAAAAAACAATAAAGATTTACGTCATGATTTGTTATGATGCAGGTGCATGAGATGTTTGCAGCAAATAAAACACGAATACTATCTCGTGAAAAACAAGCTCGAAACTTTGTTTAGGGTAAATATATTTTCCCTCTTGGCATGATCTAGTTTCATTTTTTATCTCGTCGCTTTTTGGACGACCAAATTCACATATGTTCTCTCTTGAACTTAGTACCCTTTGTTGCTGTTAAAGTTTAGACTAATTAAACAAAAAACTTTCAAATTACAAATACTCCCTTGATATTTGTTTCTATTTTACAACTACCAATATTATTGTTGTTGTTGTAAATAGATAACCTTAAGGTTAGTCTTTGTAATTATCACTGTATGCAAATTTCTTCTAGAAGAACCTTAATATATCTCTGTTAAAATGTAGCTGGAGCGACAAATTCTAGAAGCCGGAGGGACAGTTCCGATGGTAGCATAAGTAAAGAAGCTACTACTGAAACATGGTACGAAAATTTAAGGATGTTTTTATCGAGATTGGAACCTAGCTTGGTTCGACTGCTAGTTTTTGGATGTAGATTTAAAAAGTTGTCCGATTTGAGTGTTTGTGTGAATTTACATGTTCTGTTTCCTCACGTTATGCTTTATTTGTCGGCACTTGTAACGCGTGTAGCTTTTTTTATTCTGTTTTGCTGTTTAGTTGTAACGTAGCATGTTGACGACCTTTGTATTTCGAGCGGGTGATCGTTTTATCTAATTAAGCTCTTTGGTTTTTAACCTTAATTCTTAAACTTGCATGATTAAGTTGATTATGACTTTCATTTCGCGTTGATTATGCAATTTTGTAATAAAGCTAAACTTTAGGGGTAGTTCTCTAATTATTTCTGTTTCTTCATTTTCCTTTAGTTCTTGACCAAAAGTAAATCATGTGAAAATGTGATTTCAGCATGTTATGTTTTGAACTTAGAATAAAAAGCAATCTATTTTTTTATGCTCCTTTTTCTTTGGCCAATGGTTTATTATTAGGAGGGTCCTTATCAGTTTTTGCCAAATCCTAATTTGATTCTGTTTTTGCTACATCATATATTAAATATTTCTAGGATCTGATACCTTTATTTCAGAATCTTTAATCTGGTCATCTTTTACTCACACCATTGGTCAGGTTTGAATAAAGCTAAAATTTTGGTCAAACAAAATCTTTTTGTAGCAGCAGTGATTATCTGGCCAAATCTTGCTCATCAACAAATTCTGTAAATTCCCTTTTTATTAAATATATATATATATGAATAAATGTGAGCCTTGTATTGAGTCTGGGCCATTCTTGGATGAAAACTAAAACTCTACAGGCCCATAATATTTAGGCTCACCCACAGGCATTTACCATGCTCCATTTTAGATTTTACATCCTAATACTATTATAGCTGTGGAGGAGTGAACGAGATGGGATAATATTAATCATATATAATTCTTCGTTTGGTAATCCATTTGAGCTTGAGTCAAAATTTAAGTGTTCAAACTTGATTTCTTATGTTAAGCAATCACATTAGTAAAAGAAAAGGACAAAAACTGCAATCTATTGCCATTTTGGGGCATTTTACAGTTCCACTTTAATTGAACTTTCCATCCACCTTTCGTTTTCAATATTCTTTAACTCATCTTGCTTTTTCCAGAGTTTCAGAATACCGAAAGCTTTGTTCTTTCTTTATTTTTTCCTATTTAAAAAAAAAAAAGAAAAAAAAAACTTTAAACCGTAAGCATTTACAGCTCACTGCTACATGTCAATAATTATTAGCAGATACAGTGGAAATTTTTATTTTTATTGTTATTATGAAAGTAGTGCAACTTTTCCACTGTCAACATACTGGACAAATAAATGAGTCAATAATTAATAGTAATATAATTTATTACAATAATAATATATAAGGAAGTGTCACATTCACACCCTTGAAAAAGATGAGGTGGGCCGTGGGCTGCTAGGGTTGGTACAGATAAACACACATTTGATAGTGATAGAGAGGCCCATTTGGACGAGGTTGCTTCTACTACTCACACTGTTGGTATAATCACCCATCATACATATACAACAACTTACTACTACTAATAATATACTAATAATTTATGTCATAACCCAAAGTTGGTCTAGTATGTAAGCAACGTGCATTATTTTTTGCCTTTTTCAATAATATCTTATTTATACGTGTATTTTATTAGCATTTTTTTGTTTCCCAAGTTTTGATATTATTATAGTTTGCATATTATACTAAATAAATCAGAATATGTCAACTTAATGCGTCATATTAAATCAAGTTGTGCAAAAGTGGTGATTAAGATTTTATTTTTGTTTTACTGAATAACGTGAATGTGTGATTCGAACTTGAAAATTTCCCGACCTCAATAACTCACTCATACCCCACTAAGCCCTATGACAGACGATTGTTTTTAATTGTAATTTATTACATTAGGTAGAGTGCCATTAAGTAATAACATTATCTTATATGATATACCTAACAAATTAAAAGACAAGATTGAAAATCATAGAGAATAATAGTATGAGATCTGTTGACATTTTCAGGAATCTCCAAATTGCATTTCTGCTGCAAGTTCACGTAATTGAATTTGCTTTAATTGTTTCTACTTATATGCTTTACAATTGGTTGAGCATTGATTTGAGTTTTGAACACTTTGCTTAATGTGCACTCCACGTTGATACCATCATTATACACATGTATCAATTAAAGTGATACCAAAATAATGATATGAATACCGACAAATACTTTATCTACTCAATTTTTAACGTATTTAATTTTGTTGTTATCGACTAGCGCCTAACATATTCTGTAACCTCGACAAAGAAAATTAATAATGAATTAAAAATAGAGAAAGTTATATCGTCTATCGTAATTTATAGCAAAATAAATGTTAACTAGTCCAGGTATTATAGCAAGATCTATGTATTGTGACCCCCACTTGATAGTTTCACATCTTTGTCAGGTATTACGACTTCATCACAAATGATATATTAAATAATACAACAAATTATGTTTTGCATCCTTCCATATTGCAATTTCAACTAATCCTTGACTTAGACTCTAGCTAGCTGTTGCTTTCTTGCTTAATTGTAAGCCACTAACCACAGTTAATCACAGAGAGGTGGAAATTTGAGGTTCACAACAAATACAAAATTGTTATAAATAATTTGTTATTTATATAATTTACTTTTTCTTTTGACAGTATTTATATAATTTACTTAGTTAAGCTTTGGACACTTAATATATAAAGAGAAACTAGAAGGAAAGTAAACTTTGAACTCTGATACATTAGCAACAAAGAATTGCTCTCGTACCCCATTTAATTCCGATTCAAGGCATATATGTTTACTATATACATCATCATGGTAATTTAATGAAACACTAGTGACATATACTACAATTTGGTGTACATTTACTTATTTTACTGTACAAAGCCATATATAACACTCTTTCTCGGACGTAGAACAATAATTATGATAAGTATGTTTTGTTCTAAACTTTAAGGCGAACAAACTCAATTGGAAAATTCGGGCATAAGTCCATAATTTAGGTCCAACTCATGTGTCTTGGTTGTCTCGTTAAAAACTTTATCACAAGAATCTCGTGAGATTAAACCGTGGTAAGGAAAAAAGAGTACAATAAAGTAAGCTCCCCCTCGATTTAAAAAAGATAGTCATTTGCATAAGCTCTGTAGGTGTCACATCCTGATATTGCGAACATGTTTCTTGAAAATCATAGTGGGGAGCGCCTTCATTAATAAATCTGCCACATTGGCATTTAAACGTACATATTGAATATTAATTTTTCGCCTTTCGAGTTCTTGAGTATACGAGAATTTGGAGTTTGGTGTCAGGGTAATAACTATGAATTGGGGAGGGGATATGGGGGATATATTTCGTTCGGTCGCTTTTAATATACCATCCCTTGATTTGAACAATACACGTGGTGTTGTCTTCAAATATTACTGTTGGTTCTTCATTGACTAGCAGTTCACTGGTTTCTTGGATGTGTTTGGTCATACTCATACATCTAAGTCATACACATTCTCTATTTGTTTTATGAAGTGTAATGGTCTCAACATGATTTGAACATGTGACAACTATTTTTAGCTTTTGGAAATGGCTGGATATTGCAGTACCGCTGATCGTGAAGACATAGTTAGTTTGTTATTTGGCCTTACGGGGATCTAATATATACTTGCATCTGCGAAACTAGTTAACTCGTATTTTGAATTTATGGGATAAAATAGTCCCTGAACAACCATTTTTTGGAGATAGCGAAATATGTGTTTAATACCGTTCCAGTGTCTTTGTATTGGAACTGAACTTGCTAGCAAATTAGTAGCAAATGTCATGCTCGCTACAATTAGTAAGATACATAGGAGTTCCAATGACACTTAGGTATGTTACTTTATGACCAAGTACTATTTCGTTCACAAGGACGAAATGGGTATCTTTCAATATTCAATGTTATGTTAACTATTGAGGAACTGAGAGGATTCACCTTTATCCATATTAAATCGCCCAATACCTTTTTTTTATAATTTGTTTGGTGTACAAAATATATCATCCTACAAATGCTCAATTTGTAAGCCAAGACATTATTTGATTTGAATGAGGTTTTTCATCTCAAATTTTCCCTTCAGGTAATTAACTGCATCTTGAATTTCTTTAAGAGTTCCAAAAATATTTAAATAATCAAGATAGACAGCGACAATGGAGAATTCAGCTATTGTTTTCTTAATAAAGATGCATGGAAATAAATTGTTATTTACATATCCATCTTCCAACAAGAGATCACTTGACAATTATATCACATACGTCAGAGTACTTTAGTGCATATAATGATCGTTGTAATTTAATTGCACATAATTCATTGGGCTTTGATTTTAGTGCTTCAGTATTTCAAGTCCTTATAGGGGAGTTTGGACTAGGGTTCCCAATACCCGAATCGGAATTACAAATCTCGATTCGCATTTGTTCTAAAACTCGAATTTTCAATATCCAAACAACATTTTCTTACAACTAAACCCTTCATTTATTTAACGATTTGGTTCAATTTGCATCTCGTCATTCCATTTTATCTAATATTTCTTTTTTTTTTTCATCTGGATACGGATCTTGGTTCTGCATCCTCACTTTCATTTTTAATTTCTTGCCCTACAAAAATGCAAAACATGTCATCAATATCCTTCATCTCATATCCATTCCATATTATTCCATTATGGATGTAATTAGTGAAAATCTCGTGATTTTCTTTACATTCATGACATTCATTAATTTTATGGGACTTTTGATTTATTTGCTCTTGTGTCTCTTCCACGTTTAAAACATGTCTTAGAACCACTTGGTAATTGTGTATCTCTACTCAGGCTGGTGCATTTGGAGTAGCTATGTGTGATTTTATTACTCTGTGTATCTGTAAATGCATCTGGTAACTGATTTGCTATATTTTGTAAGTGTACAATCTCTTGAACTTCTTATTCACGTTGCATGGTGGGAAGGTCAAGATGCAACAGCAATGAATATACCAATGGCATCATTCGCCACATGTTTTGTTTCTCCACCTAAAAGAGGAAATTCAACCCCGTTTAAGTGGTAATCTAAAAAATGAGTCGTGAATATGCCGCTTCTTCTCAGTTCAAGATACTTAATTATCAAAGTTGGTTCATATCTAACTTAAATACACATCCTCGTTTGTGGTACCTTTTATGGACATATATACAGCACAACCAAATACTCTAAGATGAGAAATATTTGGTTCTCTACCTACTGTCAACTGTAATGGGGAATATTGATGATATGCACTGAGTCTTATTTGTATTAGTGTTGTAGCATGTAATATAAAATGACCCCAAACAAAAATAATAAGTTTTATTCTCATTATTAATAGTTTAGACATAGGCTAGAGACGTTTAAATAAATGATTCAACCAAACTATTTTGTGTATGAACATGCGCCACTCGATGTTCAACGTCAACTCCTAGTGCCTAAACAATAATCATTAAAAGTTTTAGGTGTAAACTTACTTGTATTGTCTAGTATAACTTTGTTTATCATGTAATCAGGAAAATTGTGCTCTCAATTTAATGAGTTGTGCAAGAAATCTGACAAATATCATATTGTGGGTTGACAATAGGCATACATGTGATCATTTGGTAGAAGAATCAATCAATACCATGAAATATTGAAATGGTCCACAAGGTGGTTGAATAGGTCCACATATATCACCATGGATTTGTTCTAATAATAATGGTGATACATTCACAACATTAGTTGGCGATGGTCTAACAATTTCCCTTGAGAACAAGCAACGCGAGACAGTTCCTTAGATTGGAAAATCTTATGATTTCTCAATGAATAACCATTAGAATTCTCAATAACTTTTTGCATCTTGATTGAACCGGGATGTTCTAACCGATCATGCCAAACTTTAAACGTATTAGTAAACGTCGAGTTTACCGTGGCATATGTTTCAACAACCTTGATATAAGTAGAGTATAATTCGGTAGATAAAGTGGTTAATTTCTAACACACACTTCCTTCTTGAAGTGATTGAGATAATGCAAAGATATTCATCATTTTCTTCATTCATAGTTTCAACTTCATATCAATTCATACAATATCTTTGAAATTTAATAAGTATATTTGGAATTTAGGAGAGAATAATGCATCGCTTATTGTGAATATTGTTCATCCAAGCATTAGAGAATTCGCCTCCCTATTTCCCATTTAAATCAATTATTTTTGCACTACCAGGGATTGAATTGATATTTGATTCATCAATCCTCAAGCGGGAAAAATGATTTTTATCCTTAAGTGTGTTATGTGTCGCAGCACTATTCGCAAGACACAAATCATCATCTTCAATCTTAGACTGAGGTATATTTATGATCTATTTTAAATAAGAAAGAACAAGTGTAAATAAATAATCATGGTGCATTATAAGAATATAATAAGATATACTCATAAATTTATCCCATCAAACCATACAATCAAGAAAATAAAAGTATACACCACTCATGCATAAGAGAATTACATATCACACTCATAAAATCATAAATCACACGTACTTAAGGAAATGATGTCATGCCACACTCATAAAATTAAAAATCACATTCGCATAATAAACTGACATGCCACACTCATAAAATCACACTCGCATAAAAAAATGACATAACACACTCGTAAATTCATAAAACATCAATACCCGTAAAAACATAATGATAATTGAACAATTACTTATTCATGGCATTATTTCCTCTTCATATTTATCAATCATATCGGCCATATCCAATTGGGTTATATCATTGATCAGTTTATAAGGGAGGTAATTGGAATCACTGGTGGCAAAGTTTGTCTCAACATTCTTTCCCTTTTTTTTATTTGATTCTTGATATATATTAACAAAGTGCTTTGGTTTGTGGCATGTATGCGACCAACGACCCAGTGTACCACACCGGTAATAAGCACCTTCATTTTGACCTTTGCTTATGTCATTATTAACATTTTCTCGTTTCTCACCTTTATCCGCCTTGTTATATCTAAGATAACTTGGTTATAAATATTTTCCTCTTCCTCGCCCATAACTACAACCACGATCACATCCACACCTGTCGTTATAGTTAGCTAATGTTGCATTTGCTTCAACTACCGGAGCTGATCTAGTTGGACGAAACTCGTGATTTTTCATTAACAACTTGTTATTTTGTTCAGATAACAAAAGATACGAAATTAGTTCAGAATACTCTTTGAATACTCACGGTATTATTGTTGCAAGATTTCATTAGAAGCATGAAATATGTTTTTTAGAGCATATTAGAATCAGTGATATTATCCCCCACATAGTTTTTTATTTTGAACTAATTCGAAACATGACTGAGCTATATTCGTTTTAAGATCCTGGAATCGAAGTGCTATCCACTCACACCGAGCTTTCGGGAGGATGACCATTTTTAATTATCATATTGTTCTTTTAATGATTTTCAATGATTTGCATGATCTTTGATTGTGAGGTATTCAGTTTTCAAACCCTCATGGAGGTGGTGGCGAAGGAAAATCATAGTCTTCTATTTCACTTGTTTCATCTATTGTATCGCCAAGACCTTTGGCATTCAAGTAAATATGAATATCTAGTATCCATGATAATTAATACTTCTCAGTGATATAAAGATAATGTTTGATATTGTGAATAATATTGGAATCGTTTGGGATACTAAGGAGTTAGATCATTCGTATTGATAATGTATTATAAATAATTATTTATTCATATTATTTACTTAATCATGAACATCGAATATTTAATAGAAACATAAAGGAAAGAAAACTTTGAACTCTCGTAATTTAGCAAAAGAGAATTGCTCTCAAATATCATTTCATTCCGATTCAAATTAGTAATTTATGATACACCGTTGATATTTAATACAATTTGGTGAACATTTACTTATTTTTACCTAAGTCCACAATATATAACAAAAATTGCATTATTCAACATTATTCAAGCTGCTGAAATTAAATTTCTTACGGATTTGTGTAATTCACAGTCGTAAAAGGGGTGGTGATGTGTCGGTTTAGTCAGGTAAAACCCAGCCCACCAAAATGAGGCCCAGGCCCAGACCCTATACATAAACTCGTTAAACCTATTTATCAATGTAAAATATTTTTAATAAAAAAAAAATACTGTAACATATACGATGCCTTAAATAAAATATCATTTAATTCTAGAGTTTGATGTTGGGTCTGAAAAAGACATACTCATAAACCAAACCCAATTACTCAAACCCTTTTCATGCTATTAAATCCGCCATAAATGGGGCTGGTCCGAGTAAGATCCGAATTCATTACTCCCCCAACATCAAAAAATGGACAAAAAGGCGAACAGACCCCGAGTAGCCACGTGGTTCAAGTAAACCAAAACCCTACCGCAAAATATCCGGACCTCATTGTCTTCTTGCCCATCCGAGCCTCACACATACCCACTCCACGTAGGCTCGGACAACCGTTTGCATCCCAAACCTCTCTTTAATAAACAAATAAAAATCCCAGTTAAAAATTAAACCAAAAACACTCCTCTCTCCCAAAATGAACAAAAAAAAGAGGAAAATTACATTAAATATATAAATTTCAGCCTCGTACTTGATGCACGCACATTACACACAGTAGAGAGAGAGAAAACAACAAGAACCAGCCTGCAGTGTATATCCCATTTCTCCACCTTCTCCCACAAAGCCATTAACCCAAGAAAACAATCAAAACAATCCAAATCCATAACCTTGAAATTTTCTTCTTCATCTTTTGCTGTTTGCGTTCCTTTTAAGTCACTTTTTCTCTCATCTTCATCTTCAAGGAAAAGCATTCCCACATTTATAAACCCATTATAAACCCTCTCTGCTACTTTTATTTTTTTCGGTTTAATTTTTTATTCATCCGATTGATTTTTATTTTTTTTTGGTTTAGTATAATGAAAACTGGTTATTATTGGTTTACAATTTTCGCCCATTTGATTTTCTTATTGCAATCTAGGTTTCTGACGCATGCACTGCTGAACCCGGTTGATTTCTTGGCGTTGCAGTCGATTAGGAGGAGCTTAAGCGATTTACCCGGGTCGGGTTATTTTGCATCCTGGGATTTCACGGCGGACCCGTGTAATTTCGGTGGCGTTTATTGCGAGGAAGACAGAGTGATCGCTCTCAATCTCGGCGATCCTCGGGCCGGGTCCCCCGGTCTGACGGGCAGGCTCGACCCGGCGATCGGCAAACTTTCTGCTCTGGCGGAGCTAACCATTGTTCCGGGCCGGATCATGGGGTCTCTGCCTCAAACCATTTCCCAGTTGAAGTTTTTAAGGTTTTTAGCTGTCAGCCGTAATTTCATCTCCGGCGAGATTCCGGTGGGTTTAGGCGAGCTCCAGGGGCTACAAACCCTTGATTTAAGCTTCAACCAGCTCACCGGGAGTATCCCGTTTTCCATCGGGAGTTTACCGGCGTTGTCCAACGTCATCCTCTGTCACAACCGCCTCACCGGTCCGGTTCCGCCGTTTGCGTCACAAACACTAATCCGGCTCGATTTGAAGCACAACAATCTATCCGGTTCGATCCCGGTTCTCGGGCTTCCTCCATCAATCCAGTATCTGTCCTTGTCGTGGAATCTTTTAGCCGGTCCAGTGGACCTGGTTCTTTCAGGCTTAAACCAGCTTAACTACGTTGACATCAGTATGAACCGGTTCACCGGCTCCATCCCGGTTACTTTGTTTAGTTTTCCAATCAGTAACCTCCAGCTGCAGAGAAACCAGTTCTCCGGTCCCGTTCAACCGGCCGGTCAGGTGGCGATCCCGACCGTCGATCTCAGCTACAACCGGCTATCTGGCGAAATATCTCCAATGTTCTCGACCGTTCAGAATTTGTATTTGAATAACAACCGGTTCACGGGTCAGGTCCCGGGTAGCCTCGTAGACCGGTTATTGGCTGCCAACATACAGGTACTTTATTTGCAGCATAATTATTTGAGCGGGATCGAAATTAATCCGACGGTGGAGATTCCATTGAGCTCATCACTGTGTCTACAGTATAATTGCATGGTCCTGCCCGTACAGACGCCTTGCCCGCTCAAGGCTGGTCCGGATAAATCGAGGCCTACTTCACAATGCATAGAGTGGAAAGGGCAAAATGGGAATTAAGGTTTTGATGTCAATGGGAAATGCGTGCTCAGTTGGATGTGTTGGTAAGTTTGGGAGTGTAATTTTGGGAGAGGGAGTTAGAAATCAAATTTCATTCATTTATTTATTTATTTATTCATTTTTATTTAATTTTTGTGGCTATATGGGTAGTTATGGTTCATAAATAAGAATGTGGATAATCAACCATGTTGAAAATGGATTGCTGCTAATTCTTTTTGTAATCAGAACATTATTAATAGTTCTCTATAGTTTTTATTCATTTGTTTCTTTTATTTTGTCTGTTTATTAGTTTTATTATTACTTGTTGGAGTTATTGTTGTTATCAGAACATTATTGAGTTTACTATTCACTTTATTTTCTTGTATTACATTTTGCCTGATTACTGTTTTGTATCAGTAGACGTTGGGATTTGTCTGGAGACCCACCAATAACAATAATAATGTTAAAAAAAGAAGAATAGACATTTCTTTAAAACTCTATAAAATAATGCTAAATATTGAAGTTGAAAAATAAATAGAGTGGATAGGAATTTGATAACGGGTAATTTTTGAGGCATGCTCAATTTTCTATTTTCCATTGCACCCTTGTAACTACATAACTATATGGAAAAAAGTTAATCAATTTGTTAAAATAATGAGTTTATACATATTTTTCTAATGTACTGTTAGAATAATTCAAGTATAGTTAGTCAGTTAATTCAACATTCAGTAAGCATAGATAATACAATAAACTTTGATGAAAGAATAATCCTATCGGGCTTTTGGTTAAATGGTTTAGGCTAAAAAATCTCTAATTTAAACTATTTAAAAATATGAGGATTTAAATACTATTGAGTTTCGGCTAAACGAGCTACAAACAGATTACAATTTGAAATTTTAATAATTATATATTTATATCAAAATTTGAATTTATACACATATAAATTTAACATGTGTATATCATAGTAATATATTTACAATATAATAAATATATTACTTTTAAACGAAATATTGTATATTACATATATATTTTTCAAGAAAAATAAATAAATATTTACGAAAGAGAGATTAGTATCGTGTAAGCTTAAATTATGAAAGAGAACGAAAAAAAACTATTCCAATTTCCTAATGAAATGGTAACTAAGTACATCAAGGATAAGTAAAGATGTTTAACAAACTGGCCCTAACAATTTTGCATTAAACTGTTCGCGTTGAAAAAGCCATAATCTAAACGGGCCATAAATTTTAAACCCTAACTCTAATTTTATCCATTTTAAACAGTCCAACCCACATACTTTTGACCCATTAAACATTTTTAAATTAAAAATTACATCTATTTTGAAACAGAGGGAGTATATATAATAAAATACTTTCACTTTCGTCAAAGGGGCACGACATTGGGGCTTTCACTTAGTGTAACGGTAACTTACGTTGCCCAAACACGAGGAATGAACACGTGATAAGACATAAAAATATGTATATTATAATGTTGAATCATATATAACACGGCAAAAAATCATAACTTGAAATGTTCGTAAATGACAGTTTACAGCTAATCAAATCAATAAATATGCGCTAACTTGTTACAAAGGCCATCTCCAACCCTGCGTCGTTGTGCCAAACACCATTTTGGTGTTTTCCGTGTTCCAATGGTTACGTTATTCACCGTGCTACATTGAAATTTGCTACAGTGTTGCACCAAATTGAGCATAGCGTTGTAGTTGCGCTATTCTTTTTTCTTCTTTTTTTCCTTTTTCTATTTATTTGTGTGAATATGAAGGAGGAAACTTGTATATTTCTTTTGGGCGGTGAAGATGATGAAAAAAATTTGATCGGTGAACGATATTGAAGATGGTGAAATATTTTATGGGCGACAGAAGGAGGGTTGAAGATGATGAAATAGTTTGGAGTTTTAGTTTGTGGGTTGGACTTTGTTCAAGAGATTGAATTAATAACATACTTAAGCTTTAAACAAAACATTCCAAAATGGGATTAAATTAATTAATCTATTAATTTTATTTTATTCTTGGCATTGGTTGGGGGTAAATTAATTTGTGGTCATAATTTGCATATTTAATATTAATTTGCTTAATTGATTAATTGAGTTTGATCTTAATTTATTAATTGAGCTTAATTTATGAAGCCAAAAATTATTTTAAAATTTTGCTTGTTGATTTTTATAGGAATTAACAAAAGTAATTTGTACTTCTTTGCTTCTTCATCTGCTATTATTAAAGTAACCTTTCAATTGAAATTATTTAGTACTATTTTATAAAAAACGTAGTAATAAAATAAAGTTTTAATAAATATTTATTTATTTGTAAAATATGCTAATTGATAATTGGTCTTTTAATTAAGTTATTTTTGTATGTTGCAAAGTTTGAAAGGGAGAATTTATTTTTGCCCTTCGATGTGTGCGATTTTTTATATATTACTCTCCAAAATATTTTTTTGTTCCACTTTACCCCTTGATATACAATAATTTTCGACGTTGTCCCCTAAATTTTCTTATCGGCGGATATTACTTCTATATTTAATCGACGGGCAGGTGAGAGGCAAAGTGAAATAATCTTATTATTTGGAGGGTAAAGTGCACAAAATTTTAAACTTGTGGGGCAAATTATCATTCGATATATTATTTGTATAAAAAGTGTGATTAAATACTATATTAATCACGAGAACATTGTTATACAAGACTGTATCACGATATTACATAGATAAAAATTTTTAATATTTATGTACAAGTGCAGTTAGAATTATATTATAAGATAATTTTTTAATAATATCATTTTAACTATATTACTAATTATTGTGATATCATATCACATCACGATTATATATGTGTGTGTGTGAGAGATATTAATTACTGATATTGATATGCTTTCAAGAAAGCTAAAGAGAAGAGTCATGGTTTGTGTCACTTGGTCTTCACAGTAATTGAGCTTTTTTTCTTCTTGTTTTTTTATTCAATTGAGTATTTCATTATCTTTAAAACTAATTGATTTTAATATAGTGTTCATTATTCTTTTACAGGATATTCATTATTTTTTAACTTAAATGTTTATCTGGTTACTGCTATATATCAATTTGATTGTTGAGTGCATCATGCTTCAATAATTTATCATACACGACAATGGCCCAAACATGAGACGGGTCCATAGTTTAAGAATGGGGAACTACAGTACCGAGACAATCCGTCATCTACAATATTTGAGCCCAAACAAATTGTTGTGCTAGTTCATTTCCAGGCCGTCAGTATTGGTCTTGAATAGAATTTTGCTAGTTCATTTAAAGGCCCAGTTGACAATTCTACCTGCACTTTCTCTCTAGCCAAATTCCAATCTCCATTTCCCCTAAACTCCTAGAAAAACCCTAACCCCCATCGCCCGATCGAAACCCCCGAAAAATAATGCATAAAACTCAATGTCCTTTCACGTCTCAATGATGAGACGAGTGTGTCGAATTTCAGAACTTCAAAAATATATCAATGCCCATCACATAAACACAAAACCCTCAGTCTCAACTCAATTCAATCGACAGCATGTATCCCAAACGCCTCGCGGCAATGCAAATCAAACCACGCCGCCGGATATCACATCCCTATTTTCAGATAAATGGTGCCCTAATCCCGCGGACGCGATTTCTAAGCAAAAACTGAGTGAAAAGGTTTCTCAGCTGAAGGACGAGATTTTGAATCAGAGCGAGGATGTCGAGAAAATCGAGAAAGTTCTGGAAGAAAACGGCGTCGCTCTGTTCAGAGAATACTCAGATGGATCTGCCATGGTTGAGCTAATGACGCAGCTAAGGTCTTTTCCCAGTTTAGTTATGGAGGTAAATTTTTTATACTTTTATTTATTTTTGCTGTATTCTTCTTTTGCTTGTTATCCTACCCAATGCGACGGTGTTTTTTATTATGAAGCATATTTGAATAGATTTTGCATCTTTGGAATTTCACGAGCCCTAATTTATTAACTTACAAAATAATATCAGAAATCGGATTAATCTATTAAATCCGGTCAGGTTTTTAGTTGGAGGAGAAAACAATTGGACTATGCCGCCCCCATGATAACTGAGGAGTACACAAAGGGCATCGCAATGGCCGGCAGATTGAAGAACGTCGAACTCGCAGTCGAGCTTTTCAAAGAAGCTTCCAACAAACGACTAATCAAAACGTCTCTATACAACGCTCTCATGAGCGCTTACATGTACAACGGTCTAACCATGAAATGTCAGTCATTGTTTCGTGATCTAAAGGCCGAATCAACTTGTACCCCTTCAATCACCACTTACAACATACTCATTTCGGCGTTTGGCCGTCTAATGCTCGTAGATCACATGGAGGCAACTCTTAAGGAGATAAAAGATTTAAACCTCCCCCCGACTATCGACACTTACAAGGGTTTAATCGGCGGTTACATCACAGCTTGGAAATGGGAAGAAATGGAAAAGACCTACTGGTTGATGAAAGCGGGCCCGATCAAGCCCGACATGGATATCTATCTGCTGATGCTCCGGGGATATGCGCACTCGGGTAAGCTGGGTAAAATGGAGGAAATATACGAGATGGTAAAGGGTCACGTTGATAATAAAAAAATCCCGTTAATTAGAACAATGGTTTCGGCCTACTGTAGGAGCTCGGACGTTGATAGGGTTGAAAAGGTCGAGGATTTGATTAGACTAATCCCGGAGAACGATTATCGACCTTGGTTAAACGTGATCTTGATTTGTTTATATGCTAAGGAGGATTTATTGGAGCAGATGGAAAATTCAATCAAGGTGGCATTTGAGCGTAAAGCGTATATAACGACGGTTGGGGTGATGAGATGCATTATTTCGAGTTATTTTAGGCAGAATGCGGTGGACAAGCTTGCTGTGTTTGTGCAGCGTGCAGAATGTGCAGGTTGGAAAATATGCAGATCTCTTTACCACTGCAAAATGGTTTTGTATTCGAACGAGATGCGGATTTCAGAGATGGAGAGGGTTCTTGATGAGATGGATAGGTTAAATATACCCTTCTCTAAGAAGACGTTTTGGATATTGTATAAGTCGTATCAGAAGTTTGGTGAGAGGTTTAAACTTGAGCTGGTGGCTGGGATGATGTGCAAGCTTGGATATGGGATACCGATGGATATAAGAAATTCGTAGGAATGTTTAGTTGAATTAGCAAAGGAATGTTGAGAATTCTTGAGGATGGATAAAGATGATAACGAGCTCGCTTTCAAAGGTGAAGCTTGAGTTCGTTAAACTCGAAGGTAAACTTATGATTTTTAATATAAATTCTTATTTTGGCTTGTGTTTAGTTGATGTGAGCACGCGCACTTGAAAATCTTCGACCATGCTCTGTTTTTCATTTGACCATTGAGTTGGAATATCCAATCAGTATACTGTAAATTAGAAATAAATTGTTATTGGCTTCATTATAAAGAGGTTTTCGCTTGTGGGTATCTTCTTCTTCTTTTTTTTTTTTTTTTAAATGGCTTGAAAGTCTTGATCTTCATGTTGCTCCATTGATATGATGCTGTGTGCTACCCCACACTCCACTTTATCCTCACCCTGTTAAAAGTAATAAAGAAAGGAAATTTACTTACCTCTGATAATTTTATGTTTTGACTTCAGCAAAGGATTGGGCGTCCTGTAATCGTAAGCTTTTCTGGTTGATGTAATCTTCATAGCTATCAAATTGTTGGTCATGTTGTCCAAGTTACGTGTGCCCCATGTTTAGTTTGTTTGCCATCATTTATTCTGGAAAATGTTGCACTATTTCTTTGTGGACAGTTTTGATTGGCATCTAAGATATCTTTGTTATACAAGTCTTAATTCTCTTGATAAACAAAAACAAGTTATTCACGTTGAACACTATAGATGTGGCTGATGGCACGAGAAAAATCTTACTCGAGTGGCTAGTAATGCCAGCATCATATCTGATCGAAAAATTTTCGTTTGCTAAGACTTGTAAGAAAACTCTATGATTGGATAAGGGCTTTTGGAATGTGGAAACCAATTCCATGTATGTGGACATTCTCCAAGTGAGTCGGCATGTTCATTGGAGCAAAAGCTAAGAAAAACTCACTTGGAGGATATACATAACATATACATATAAGAGATATCTGTTTCCCTTTCAGCCGTTTTTCTCGGAGATCAATTGGTTGAATTTAAGTGTCTGTTTTAAATAGCCACATCAATAAAATTGTAATTTCCATAACTAGTAGCTTAAATTATGCCCGATAGCCTAAAAAGGGGTTGTTGTGTATAATGCAATATGACAAAACATGGTCCCCAGTCCGATAACAATTGTTTTTCATCATTTTTATGCAGAGCTGTTACATTGTTGCCTGAGGAAGATATGACATCGATGACATCCTAGAAAAATTGGCATCAGGTCTTAAAATCTCGTGATGTTATGTGATGCCTTGTATTTATACAATAAATCTGCTACCAGACTGATACATGTGATCACATTCAGTTTTGTATACATTAATTTTCTTTTTTGCTTAAGCTCCACGTCCGATCATGCTATCATGCTGCAATATACATGTTTCTCATTAAGCGTGAACTGCACGCACACGATTTCTATACGTGCCCATAACTAAAATAATAAAATAAAATAAAATAAATAAAGAGATTGGAGATGTGATCAATACAGTTCCTAGTTGATTGTAATTGCAGTGATGTTTTTACCTGTCTTTGGTTTTGCATTTTCCTAGATTACAACAAATGGCCTTGTGTTTAATGTACTTCTATTTTATCTTTGTTGTGCTAGTCTGCCAGAGGATGATGAGAAGAATTGCAGTTCCTGCTTTGATGTAATTAAAGTTTTTATAAGTAACTATAGTTTTTAATCTTTTGTCAAGTAATAAAGTGGAACATGTCGAGCTAATTTGAACATGTGTTCTTGAGCAGCAATTTTAACCCGTCGTTGTTTGTATACAAATGTTATACTGTACACCAGAGTGCAACATGAGTCGGTGCATCACTTAACAATCAAATAATTCAATTTTTCTCTCAATATTCTCATTTTTAATTATAAAAGTGTCACTTTTGCAATAAAATTGATCACTTGTATATATTATATTATAAAATATTCTATATATTAATTCAATAAATTATTTGCAATAAAAACACACATATATATGTGCGTGTATTATAAATTATTCTATATATTAAATTAGTATATAATAATTTAATATGCATTTGAGACTAAGAGTGACTATTCAAAAGAGTGATGATTTTTGTAAGATGCAAATTATTACTTTTATGCCATAAATGCTGCTTGAAAAAAGTAAAAGATGGTAACCTTTTATTTAAGACAGTGAAATGACACTTTTAGAGAAAAAATGCCAGCATCAAAAGGAAAATTTGATTTTGATATTTTTAGTATTGAGTAAGGAGTTATCCGACATTTGAAGCAGTAAATATTCGGACGCATAGTAAAAGAAAATTTTGCCCAAAAAGAAATATTCGCTGAAGATTTTTCGGACAATCGGCCAACAGCGGCGACAAGCGGGCCCACCCTGCTAAGAATACTATATAATAATTATTATTATTTTATCATTAATAATATTGGTTTTTTTCAAAGTGTTAGTGTTACTTACATGTCATAAGTTTAGACCTGGGTATAGGTTCCTACATATAGGGTCACACTAATGGTGGGTTTGGGTATAATTAAATATTACATTTTATTGGATCCATTAACTAAAATGAGATGAGTCCACTCAAAAATGGAATATGTATCCGATCACCGATCTTTAAATTTCCCCAAATTGAAATAAATCTTGGAATGGATGATAGACATTGCAGCATTATTTATTTTAAGCAATGTTCACTTGATGGTATCGACATATTTTTCAAAAATATCCAAGAAATCCAAATATGTCATATTATGTTTTATGAATAAAACAACCAAGAACTTTCTCATTTTCAGCACTTCTCTTAGTCCCACCATTATACTCACTGCAATTTTTATTCTTATTTCGATAAATGAGTAAGTTGTGCAATAGAAGGATGTGTAGAGTGATTTGTTTCCCCCTTCTTGAAAAGTGATTGTGATTGAATTTAATTGTAAAGCAATACACTGAATGGTTGGGAGGTCATTATTATTAAGGCGAAACAAATATCCCACCAACAAAGAAGACTGGACCAGCATAAATAATATGTCCAAACTAAGTAAAAGGACAAAATCATTAAAAACAACAAAATATAATTGAAAAACAATTATTGCATATAATTAATCGAAATTTTCTTGCACGTTTGGTGTTATTGGACTACTTTTCGGGTTTCCATTGGCCCCTCCGTACCAATTAAACTCCAATTGCCACCTGTAAGTCAATATATTTTATTTTTATTTTTTTTGGGTACTTATTATGCAATGGTTGATCGAAATAATCATTTACTCGCAAGGATCTATTGTGTGGGAGGCATATCAATTAGTGCCTCAAATTCTAAGACAGAAGGATCAACGGAAGAACAAAATTAATGACGCTCACAAAATAAAATAAAATAAAATAAAACCACATTGAGAAAATGTCACAGCTTTGTCTGTAAAATGAAGATTTGGCAAGAGATTTTGTTCTAGCATCATTTGTCAACACATATAAACTTGTGACTTAGTCTTTTTTTTTTTTTTTTTTTTTTTTTTTTCAATTTGAACTGTTGAAATACAAGAATATCCAAAATAATAATATTAAAACTTTCATTAAATGGAATCACAATTGTAATTAAAGATTTGAGCTTTTAAATTAATGTTCAAATATGAAACGGTGACAAGTAAACTTTAACAAAATTACGTGATTTACAAGATTCCAATTGATGACAATGACCTCATATTGTCGTGCAAAGCCACAAACTTTGAAACACAAAAGACAGACCAAAATAAGACACAACAAAGGAGAAAGAGTGTATGTATGTGCTGGAAGGTAACACCAATGTTAAATCCATAACTCAATTTGAAAAAATAAAATAAAATAATTATTATTCCAAGCACTGTCACACTATTGAGAAACAAAAAACATATTCTCGGCATAGAAAGTCAAATGTGAAACAGCAAGGATTTTAAGTGTCATTGTCCAAGCTTAGCTGTTTTTTAACCATTTATTGGCCACAAAAACACTCGCAAAAAGCAATATCCCCAACAACAAAATATAAAATATAAAATATAAAATATAAGAAATTGGGAGTTTTTTTAATCTTTGCTGAGTGGTCCCGTTAAGCTAAGAAGATACACCAGATCATTCACAAGATTTGTAGAAATCTATTTGAATTAAGAGAGGAAATGCCAAGAATGCCCCTATTTGGTTACTAATTAAGGTTGACAATTTCTAACACGATTTGGAGAACCCAACCCACTAACTGCCATGTGCCATCCCAACGTAAAATGAATGGACATATCTAGAAACATGACTAAAGTGGCTTTAATAGACATCAAAAACTAAAGCAAGAAATTTGCTACTACAAGGGAAAAAAGAAAATCTAGAAGAAAACAATCCAAGGGCTGCCCAAAGAATTTGATCAAATCAACGTCAGATGATAGTGAGATCCAATTGTTTGGAGCTTATGTCCAATCATTTTTTGGCAAGATTACACTCTGGTTTGGTGGATGGGGTTTTTTGGGTGGTGGGGTTGGGATCGAGTGTGGGGGGCTACACAACATGATCCCATGGTCCACCACTTCTAAACATACGCTGCTGTGCATTTGCTTACTGGGAGATCAATGTTTGGAGAATAAAGGGTAATTCAATCCCTTTTTGCGGTATACAAGAGGAACAAGAATTGTTTCTCACACATTTTATAAGCAAGAATTTTTGTTTTCAGACATTTTCTGCTGACAAGCAATTTGGAAGTTCAAGATTTTTCTGTATGAAAACAGATTTAGTGGCAAGAGATAGTATAACATAAAAAGGAAAGTTTGCATAGTTACATATGAACACAACAAAAAATAAAAATATTATATATTCCTTACAAAACAAGTGTAATAAGTAGAGAGATCACAACAGCATGGATTTACCCTAATCCATGTATTTAATTAGTTTTTTCATATGCCGGTAGGGTACAACCGATCAGCAAACCCGACAATCCTATAACAAACCTCCTCCGATCTTAGAAGTCGGTTACGTGAAAATCTTGAAAAATATAAAATTGTTCTGCTAAAAACGACAAACGAGTTACGACAATCTCGGAATATGCGTCATCCAACCAACGATCTCCAAGTGTAGCCACCACAAACGACGACAACAACAAAAAAAAGGGTAAAAAATTCTACACAACACTATTATCACTACACACCATTAATGCATGCTAAAAACCCGATTAAAATAGTCAAGCTTTTGTTTACGTATCAACAATCGGGTTCGATGAAGCTTTTCACCTCGTCCATTAACGTATGAAAATGATCGTTATTCGGCATGAAATAAAACCCGATCGTCGCCTTCTCCAAAAATAGCAACTTCACCTCTTGCCCGTATTTCCTCAACCCCTCGACATACCCAATTTGCCAATCTTGCAGAATATCCAACCCGGCCACAACAACCAAACTCTTCGGAAACTTCAAGCACTCGAGGCTCAAGCTCCTCGGCCCAAACACGTTACACGCCGGATGATCCCTATCCTCGCCCTCCGGCAAATAAGCCCTCCAATACCAATCCCTATCTTGAATCCTAACGAAAAACTTCCCGTCTAACCGTCTCTCCGACTCCGTCCTCTCCTCCCCACCGAACAACGGGTGCAAGAGAATATTCCCTAAGACCTCCACGTTTTCCATCGCCGCCCGAACCGCCACGTGATGTGCGATATTACCGCCCGAACTATCTCCGGCCAAATAAATATGCACTTTACTATTATTAGTGTTCCCGCTCTTGAGCCAGGGCCTTGACCCGACCCATTTGAGAGCGGCCCACCCGTCATCATAAGCGGACGGGTAGCGGTGCTCCGGCGAGCGGCGGTAGTCGACAGAGACAACGGCGGCCTTGCAGGAGCCGACGAGGCGGCGGCAGAAACGTGTCGTAGATGGCGCTGTTGGCGGATGAATGGACGAAGCTGCCCCCGTGGAAGAAGACGATGACGGGGACGACCTCGGTGGTGCTGAGGGGCTGGTCTAGCTCGGGATCCCACGGTGGGGCCTGTCTTCTCGGGCAGTTAGGTAGACGCGGTTGAGGAGGTTGGTGGTGCGATCAACGACGTCGAACGAGTAGACCCCGTCGACTGGGGATCGAATTTGAGGGCACTTTTTGGTCAAGAAACTCATTTAGGTCGCGGTTGAACGTGCCGTCGGCCCGACGGAGAATGTTGTAAGCGAGCTTGAATTTGGATATGAGGATCCATGTGTGGAGAGGAACAACCCTCTGTGGAGATTGATCAAGGGTTTTTAATTAAATAAAAATTGATTCAATTACATAGGAAGAGGAAAAAGGAAAATTACAGCATATTCTATAAAAAGAAAACAACTAAAAGAAACCCAACAGACAAGCATGAATTGAGTTATGGGGACTGGCCAAATCTGTAGTTAGTGAGTAAAAAACAAAGAGGGGAATAAAGGGTGGGGGAAAAGAAAGAACAAAAATGGATGTGGAGATAAAGCGCAGCTCAAACCCTCGAGATAGGGGGGGGGGGGGGGGGGGGGGTAAAAATTGAATCTTTAACACATAAATCACAGCCTTTTTCTCAAAATCAGGTTTTTTTCGCTAGATTAAAACCCATTTGTTGATGGCGAAAACTTTTAGAAATACAGAAAATTCAGCAAGAACCCAAATCAGAATACCCTAATTTCAAAAAAATAAAAATAAAAAACATCAAAGGGGAAATTGAGTGTGATTTACCTTTGACTCGCTGACGTTTACTTCATTGCTTCCCGCCATAAAGGGATTGTGAAACTAATCGCTCTTTTGGAAATCCTACGAATATGATCTCTGCAAGTAGACGGTTTGTTTGTTTGTTTTGGCTACTATTGTTTTTCAGCCGCGATATGCTCCTCTGTATTTCTGCTAGATGAAAGATACCTTTTTCCTGATTCTCTTTTTTTCTTCTTTTAGATTTTTTTCTTCTGATTAAACTCCTCTGAACAAGAAAACGAAGATGACAGTTCAGAATATATTGCACGGACAAGGGGGCTTCTTCGCTTATCTAAACTCAACAGAACTAAGAAAAGATCAAGAAAAAGATAAACACCAAACAGGGACTCGGAGAGAGAAAGGAATAAAATAAAGTCATCCTCTAAATATAAATAAATAATAATATGGCAAAATGGTGGATAAAAAAGTAGAGGAGAGGGAGGGCGAAAACGCGTGAAATTTTACTATAATGGATAATAGAGAGAAAGAGAGGGTTTTTTTTTTGTGTTTTTTATTTTATTTTATTTTTTTGTGTAGAGAGAGAAATTTGATGGGGTTTGAGTCAAATGCAATTGGACGACGGTGAGATGGCGAAAACGAGAGAGACGACAAAACGAGGGAGGGTTTTTAACTGTTTAAGTGGGGCCCGCCAACAATTATGGCCACTATTATTATTATTAGCTTCTTTCTAATTTGCATATGTATTTTGTTTTTCCTTCTTTACGATCGTATAAATACGGCCAACCCTACTCCTTTCGTATGAATCTATGTACAATTATACCCCCATGCCTCAACAAGGCTTAATTTGATTTAGTGCATGTATGGTTGAATGATTTGAGGATTTGAGTAGTTAATAATTTATACTTGATAGCTTATAATCATTACGTTGTAATTGATAATTAGTTTAAACTATTATTAAATAATTTATTTATTAAAATAGTTGATCAAAGGTAAATTAATTTGTATATACTAATTATCAGTAGGTATTTGCATCTGTTGATATTCACTGATAAACCGATAAATTTCATATGCTTGGCTACCGATGAAAATGAGCTTACTACTGAAAATATTCGTGTTACTTTGTCACGCACTGGTTTGAACACAAATTGGTGAATTTCCACTCATTGTTAGGAGCCTCGCCCTTCCATCTCTCATCTCTCTAATCCTCGATCAAATTTGCGCTCCACATGCGACACCAACCAGCAATATAAAGATAGAGTTAATTACTTAAATTAACAAAACTTCCCACTTTGTAATGAATTAGTAACTTTCACTTAAAAAAAGGGAAAATTTAGTTGTTATCTTGTTGGTCAAACACAATCAACTAATTATGTCGAGGTATCATTCAAAAATAACCAAGTAACAAGTAATATAGATTTACAGCAACAATGGTCACAAACCGACCACATAGATCAATATGTCTATAGCAAATGGTCATAGACTGGCCACATAGCTCAAATGATCAATATAAACGGTCACATGTTGACCACGCAACTCCAAAGAAAATCAAGAATGTCGACATACTAACACACCACACGTAGAGTTTTGAACTTATTGGAGATCCTTGACCATATATGTTTCCCTTTTTAGGAGACTGTCGCATATTTTTAGCCTTGATAGAAGGTCATCATAGTATGACCATATTTTCTGATTGTTTTAGATTGATCTTGTTTCCTTTTTAATCTTGAGAACATTGTTATATATAATTGTTGTGATAGTGGATGAATAAGAGAACATGTATTTTACAGCTACGAATATCATAGCATCAAACATGGTATCAGAGCTAAACCTGGGAATCAATAAATCCCTTCTCACTTAAATAAACCATTCAAATCAACCAACTATCGTCACAATATACTGATGACGGGCGGAAGAGAAACGATCGATCATCTATCCCCATATTACACCCATGCCTCGGACAATCCGGGGCAAGTTTTCGTTGGTGATTTATTACGAGACGGAAACTATGGGGACTGGGTAAATGAAATGAGCAATGCTCTATATGCCAAAAATAAGTTCGGATTCGTAGATGGTACTATCTCGAAACCAAAAGAAGATGCAGCAGATTATACACACTGGACGAGATGCAACGCCATGGTGAAAGGATGGTTACATATTTCCATGGACAAGGAGGTTCGTGCCAGCGTGAAATACGCTAAAACCGCGCACGAGATATGGCTGGATTTGAAAAAATGATTCGGCAAAGAAAGCGCTCCACGTGCGTATGAGTTGCGACAATCTGTCGCCAATACTCGACAAAACAAGGCCGCGGTGTCGGCTTATTCACAAAATTAAAGAGCCTTTGGGAAGAGATCCAATCAATGACCACTGTACCTAAATGTACTTGCGGCAAATGCAACTGCAATGTTGAAAAGGAGAACCTTGCTATAAGGGAAAAGGAGAGGCTTTATGAATTCCTCATGGGTTTAGACGAGGAGTTTGGAACGATCAAGACTCAGATCTTAAGCACCAATCCTATTCCTAATGTGAGTGTGGCGTTCCACCTTGTTTCTGAGGATGAGCAAAGAAGACTGATCATGGCAGCAAGGAAACACCCTGTAGAGGCCGCTGCATTTACAACCCAAATTCGTGGAGAGAACATGTCTGTTAACACCGGCGTCTGGAACAACGATCGAAAGGCGGAGCGTAGAGCAATCACTGCAAACATGAAGTGCAGTCACTGCGGAAAATCAAAACACACCAAGGAGATGTGTTTCGAGTTGATTGGATATCCGGAGTGGTTTCCCAAAGCAGCACGAGAGGGAAACCAACGGAGACAATCTGTCATTAGTTCCAAACCACCACGGGAAGCGGCAGTCAATTTTGATGGATGCCCCATACCGGGTGTTTCAAAGGATCAGTTCGACACAATGATGAAATTTTTTTTCTCAAGGTGATGATTCGCCTGATAGAAACACTTCAGGCCCATCGGTAAACATGGAGGGTAAGATACCTTTCAAAAGACCTTGGATCATTGATTCAGGGGCAACAGAACATATAACTTGTGACTCTAAAAATCTAACTTCGCAAAGGGACGTAGTTGGACCCCCTGTCCAAATCCCAAATGGGGATAAAATTCCTGTGAAAGGTGTTGGAAAAACTACTCTTCCTAATGGTCTTACAGTTGATAATGTCTTGAATATACCAGACTTTCAATACAATCTATTGTTAGTAAGCAAGCTTACGAAGGACTTGAACTGTGCAATGACTTTCTTTGCTGATTTTTGCGTTGTACAGGACTTACACTCGAGGAAGCTGATTGGTACGGGTAGACTGTGCGATGGGTTGTATTGTCTCGAGCTGACACAAAATGGAAGGGTGGCAATGTCAGTGGCAACGACTGTAAGCTCTGAAGTTTGGCATCAACGGCTCGGACATGCCTCGAGTGAGAAAATTTCTTTTATCAGTCAATTCTTGAATAATGTTAGTAGTGCACGGTTGAAGCATTGTGAGCCTTGTATGAAAGCAAAACAAACTCGTCTATCTTTTCCAAATAGTTCAATAAAGACTCATTCTTGTTTTGAACTTATTCATTGCTATATATGGGGTGGATATAAGACGCCTTCCTTTTCGGGTGCTTACTATTTTCTCACCATTGTTGATGACTATAGTAGGGGAGTTTGGGTTTTTCTCATGAAATTTAAATAAGAGGCTCAAAATTATTTAACCACCTTTTATAATATGGTGCATACACAATTCAACACAAAGGTGAAAAGAATAAGAGCAGACAATGGGGGTGAATTTAAATCAAAATTCATGTTAGATTTTTATGCTAATCATGGAGTTCTACTTGAGACTTCTTGCACCGATACTCCACAACAAAACGGAGTGGTCGAACGAAAACATAGGCACATATTAGAGGTAGCACGATCGTTGAGATTTCATGCTAACCTACCTATTTGTTTTTGGGGGGAGTGTATCTTGACTGCTACTTACATTATCAACCGGCTCCCTTCAAAGGCTATAAAGAATCGAACCCCTTTTGAAATTTTATTTGGTAAACAACCAACTTATGATCACATGAGAGTTTTTGGTTGTTAGGTATATGCTCATGATAATAATGGGAAAGGAGATAAATTTGGCATAAGGGGGAGACCATGCACCTTGTTGGATATCCGAATGGACAAAAGGTGTACCGTGTGTACGATGCTCAAACTAGAAAAATCCTAACGTCTCGGGATGTAACCTTTTTTGAACATATTTTATTACCCTTGGAGGAGCCCCGATATCTTGGAGGACAAAGAAGCAAGGTAGTTGTCTCGAGATCATCGGCTGAAGCCGAATATCGTGCCATAGCAGTTACTGTTAGTGAAATATTATGGTTACGGTGGCTATTGAAGGACTTGAGAGCTTTGCAAGAAGGTGGCACCATCTTATATTGTGATAACCAAGCCACTTTACACATAGCAGCGAATCCGGTTTTTCATGAACGTACTAAGCACGTGGAAATAGATTGCTATTTTGTTCGAGAACGAGTTCAATCCGGAGAAATTTGCGTAGCTAAGGTTTCTACTCATGCACAACTGGCGGACATCCTCACTAAAGCACTGGGTACGGACCGGTTCCGTGACTTATTATCCAAGTTGGGTGTTCGAAATCTTCACGAGCCAACTTGAGGGGGAGTATTGGAGATCCTTGACCATATATGTTTCCCTTTTTAGGAGATTGTCGCATATTTTTAGCCTTGATAAAAGGTCATCATAGTATGACCATATTTTCTGATTGTTTTAGATTGATCTTGTTTCCTTTTTAATTCTGAGAACATTGTTATATATAATTGCTGTGATAGTGGATGAATAAGAGAATATGTATTTTACAGCTACGAATATCATAGCATCAAACAGAACTTGGGCTACCGCGTGTAAAATATGCCATGATGTCAAAAGGTGAACGATAAAGCTAATAATAAACAAAAATAGTCTTGGAAAAAGCATCAACAACTCCATTTCCCTTCGAAAAATATGTGATGCAATGAACTTCATATTTGAAATATAGTGAAGTGTCTTACGCCACTAATCGAAAATTTTTCAAGGAATATTTATAGATTGACTTATAAGAAACTCGATGACAAATATAGAGTCTGGCTCAAGTCACATTATTTTCCAATCATGCATAAATACTTATTTAGTAGCGATTATAACTATTATCAATTCAAACTCGAATGCAATACGTTTTGAAATATATTATATAATTACGATAAACTCCTCGTAAAACTCAGAGACTTGAGATGCGTTGTTAGCTGATAAGTGGTAATTTCATAGATAATACCATGCGTTTATTTATTAGAACAATATTCCAAAATATAATTGTGGTTAAGCTTAGAAGAATTATTAATCAGAACAAAATAAATAAATAAATAAAGATGAAGGTGTTGGTTTATAAGGGGCTAAAAAGCCAGCCAGCTTTCACCAAGTCCCCAGCACTTATTACGACAACTACTCCATTTAATCAATTTTTGTTTCTTTCGCAGTTACTTGCTCCAATTTTGTTCGCATGCCTTGTCTTCTGTATTTTCTTCTTTTATGGGGAGTGGTTTCAGCAATCCACTTGAAATAGACAAAGCGATAGACCTATTTATATTCTTCTTTTGCTGATTTTTTTATACGTAGTTAAGTGTTATATACATTAATATATAAAAATATCTTTCATCGTCAAAAGCAAATATACGAAGAAGTTGAATAATCTAATTTATCAAAATTTAATTAGAGAAATTTAATAAGTCTAATTAAGCATTCAATATTGATATCATTTATTCTCCTTGATTTAGCTTTTTTGTTTTCTATAAATCTGCTACATACACAAATTTGTGTGGGTATATTTTATTTTTTTTATTGAAAATCTTTTATTATTATTACTTTTTATCAATTTAGAGATAAAATTAGTCACCCATACAAAATCACTCTTGACATCAAGGGATGTTTGTTTATATTATCATGTAATAGTTTTAGGAACTCGATGCTTTATTGATCTTTGAAATAATTCTTATTCTTATTAATTGTTATTTTATCTTTAGTTTTGAGTTTTTATTATTGTTTCTTAAATTATATATTTTTTTTATATATACGTGTGTATATTATTTTATATCTTTATATCATGTTTATATTGGTAAATTAATATTAAATCATCTATTTTACCAAACACTTATTTATTTTCATCTAGCAGCCATCAGCTATCATCTACCAGCTCAACCAATCATGGCTTAAATGAACTAAATAAAAATGAAAATTATAGTATAAAAAAATAAATAAGAAAACACGAGAAAATAAAAATAAAAGTTATGAGGGAGTAGTGGTAGCCAAAAAAGGTCTGTACATAGGCATACTCGTAAGAGGAAAGTAATAAGGAACAAAAATATTAAAATTAAAAAGTTAAAAAGACTACAGTTTCCCCTGCGTGCAGCCGACGCCAGGGCATGTGGCGAAAAATGGCAACCCAGGCCAGCACGCACGAATGACCAAACAGCCCCTGCTTTCCAGGAAAATCAAATCACGTCCACAATGAAAGCGACGCGTGTTTGTCACGTAGCTTACAAATGCGTGACGGCATGTTTTTTGTCCAGAACTATGGTGCGGGCCCTGCATCTTCTACTTTTATCTCCTAATTTATTTTTTTCCTTATATTTTTTTTTTTGTTTAGGTTGGCTTTTGAAATTTTGTCGTTCTTTGGGGCGTAATTAATATTTTCCATCTAGTGTCACTAGCACATGTTGGTCACGTGCTGTAATATAAACAGGATTGTTAAATCAATATTTTATTGATCATCTATCTATTCGCAGAAGCTACTCTATACTTTTTAATTGAGAATATATTTATTTTTATTATTTATATTTTTTTCAGTATTTCTAAGCTCAAAATGAATTCAACAGTTTATTAAAAATGTATATAAAATAAAGAGATTAATTAGTTATTCAAAATTTTGATCCGTGTTCAACATTTAAAGCTCGTTCCAAGTTTAATCATGAGTAGGATAATATATATTTAGGAGGAAGAATAAGATAAAAGGAAGACAAAAAATAAAAATAAAAAAGAAATTAGCTCATTTTCATTATAATTTTTCTTCAATGAAATGAACTAAATCATGCATCACGTTTTTCTATTTTTACCCATATAAAATCTTCTAACTAAATTTAAGGACATCACAGGCTAGTAACAATTTCATAATTTGCCTCTTCTCCTTTTTATCAAATATATATATGCCACGAAAATGGATTAAAAATTCAGGATTTAGGATTATTAATATTTGCAGCACTAGTACTCACTTTCCTTCATTTAATACCATTAAGTATTAGATATTGAGAAGGTGGTCACAACATTTGTACTGATTAATTGTCGCATGCATATGGTGGTGGCTAATCATGTGGCGCGCACACACACCATACCAAACATGTTGCCGTGATAGCTCCACATCCCCCCGTACTTTTCATTATCACAAGTTTTGGGGATAATTACGAATTACAAAAATCTACCATTTGTTTTAAGATCAAAATTTAATATTCACTTAATAATTCAATTTCTTATAAAATACTTTAATTTATGATTTTTAATTATTTTGTTACGAGGTTGTTTTAGTAATCACCTCTTATAAAATACAAATAAATTAGAAATAGGTAAGGGTTTCAAGTACTCTTGTTGAAATTTCAAATCTCAATCCCCATTTGTTTTAAGATTACATTTTATATTTTAGGTTCGTTATAATATTCATAAATTAAAAAAAAATGAAAATCATCGCATGATAACGAAAGCGAAAGCGTTGTATACTTTGAAGCAATTGACTCATAACTCTTTAATTAAAATAAAATTTTCGCAAATCAAAGCAAGTTAAAATATTGAATAATACTAAAAAATAAATAAATAAATAATACCACATAATTGATCCCCCCATGAGTCATGACTGAGTAAATGAATGTATTGTTTGACAAACTTGCTTTTGCCCGTGGAGTCATAAAAGCTTTCTTTTCTTTTCTTTTCTTTTATTCTTTGTTTTTTAAAGGGTCTTGTGACCCACACCGAATTTGGCTTTATCTGTGTTAGGTCAACAATTCAGAACCTTGATTGGCTTCATGTGTATTTGGGGCAAGTCCCACCAATTATTGAAACAAATATCAGGAAAAAAGGAAAACAAAAATGAAGAAAATAAATAAATGGAAAGAAAAAGAAAGAAAGCTAGACTCGTTACTCATATGGTTTGTTTATTTTAAGACCAAAATTTTGCACTTGTTTCAAAAGATTTTCACTATTTGTCGTTTGTCCTTTGCTTTGGTTCCTCTTTTGATGTGTGAAAAGGGATTGGATTTTTCAACCAGAGTTAGTTTTATTAATGATTTGCATTTGCAACTCTTTCAAAGAGACAAAACTATATATTAAATAAATTAGAAAAAAATATTTTACAACCGAGGTGATGTACATATATATTCATTTATTTTATTATTCAATAAATCTTAATTTGCAAAATGCCATTGTTATCCCATGATGGTTCAAGAAATTATTATACGAGTTATTAATCCCATATGTTAATTAATCTACATGTTATGTTAATATCGATACTTTACTCAATTTGCAATTGAATGGTTTCATTATGAAAGATAATAAACAAAATTCACAACTTTTAGTAGCTAAATATTTAATTGAGTTACGAAATGTCGTAACAATTAATGCTCGAGACAAATACCTGTGTACTGTTATTATTTAAACCCACAACTTTTTGATAATAAAGTTATGGAGACTAAATCTCATGGCAACTTGTCTAGAATGTAGTTTGATGGGGGTACAAACGTAAACTTGTCCAAATTAAAATATTATGAGACGTAATTCATTGAACTTGGGTGCACATGGTCTTTAATTGTTTAATTAAACTTTGCAACAATAAAAAAATGAAAAAGGAAGAGTATGTGATGTACATTAAAGTAAACCAGGATAAAGGAAAAGGGATTAGGGGGCATAAAGTGTGAAGGCAAACAAACAAATAAAATAAACAAAAACTGAAAAATGGATGGATGAATGAATGAGGACCTAAATAAAATGTGACGTTGTATTGGATACAATTACAAAGAAGCATATGTCTTATTACAGTGCATCATATGATATGATATGATATGATTCACCAATTAACATCAATTACGCGTGAATGTACTATACTATACTATTGCTGGTTTTTTCTTTTGTTTGCTTTTTATTTCTTTCTGACCACCAACCGTCCACTACGAACAAGACCACGTTATACCTGCGTGATTTTTTATTTTTTTTTTTAATTGGGAGAAAATGACATTGTTTTTGTATTTTGTTGTGGCATAAAGCTACATGCAGTGATCAAAGAAAAATATGGTCGTAGTAGTGTGTATTGTGTGCTTATTTAATAAATTGCAATAGATTGTTTGAATTTAATCAATGTAAGAGTGTCTAAGTATTGAATTATTGGTGCAATACAATAACATATATAAATCAAACAAGTTAAAAATAAATCATTACATATTTGACGAAGTAAATTAGCCAAAATGCTAAGAGTGTCCACGCAAATCATCTAGGGAATGGGTTAGGAGAGATTTTCAAAATTTTGTAACTGGATCAGTCGGTTGAAATTATCTATGGAACGGGTTGAGTATATATTTTCTTAAACTCTCCGTATTGGTCACTCGCAAAATAATATCATTAGTCACGCCAAATTTATCATATTTCTTGCATAGTCAATTGAATATTAGTTTTAAGATTTCAACATGTATTTTCTGACTAATAATCTTTGTATTTAGAGATAAAGTGAAAGTTAATATCTTATGTTAGGAGAGCTGGCGATGGGCTGGGTCGGGCCAGCTCAGCCCGAGCCCGCCGGGCCAAAGCCAAAAATCGGACCGGGACGAAATTCCATCGGGCCGTGATTTCGTTGGTCCAAGTCCGGCCCATCATATAGTATTTAATGTATTTTTGCGGGTCAAATCGGTCCGGGATGGGCTGGCCCGCCAAATCGAGTCTGTTGGGCCGGGCCAAAAATGACCCGATTTTTTGGGCCTGGTATTCCAAGGCTCAAGCCCGGCTAAAATCGTGTCGGGCCTAAAATTGCCGCCTCCAGTCAGGATGCATAAAATGTGAATAAAAAGTTCAATCATGTATGTTTACCCTCCTCAGAACACATGACAAGTATTGATTTTATAATTTAGAAAACAAAAAACAAATTTGTAATTTAAAAAATTAAGAAACAAAACAAGTTTTTTATATATTTGGATAAAAAAACATAAAAGTTAACATACATTGAATTTTCTAAATTTTTCAAAACTATACCACTCACTTAATAATTATCGACTAGCAAGTCAAATTAGATCAATTGAAACATAAATCAATTACTTTTTAATTATATAAATAAAGGTATAAAAGTTGAATATCTCGGACCACAATCCCTAAAGTTATGTTCATGTTAATAATAACATAGTCACTGAAGATAAGGAACTGCAAATTTGAAGAATCTAAAGGTATGATTTAATAATATTTAATTTAATGCATTAAAAACTTGGATTGAAAACATAGAAAACCATCATATTTAAATCCATTTAATTCAATATATAACAAATTACCCAATATAGTATATACATTTAGGCGTAAAAGATTTAAGGCTTTTATTTTTAAAACTTGGCATTTTATATATATACGTATTTATATATATGTGTGTGTCGGATAAAATAATTCCTATCCAAA
The DNA here is from genome assembly GCA_014905375.1 of Phtheirospermum japonicum. NCBI lineage: Eukaryota > Viridiplantae > Streptophyta > Magnoliopsida > Lamiales > Orobanchaceae > Phtheirospermum > Phtheirospermum japonicum. The sequence continues at coordinate 2,969,226 of BMAC01000036.1, forward strand.
TAATAATCAAAGTTGTTGACTTTGGATGGAGTAAATCAAGTCTCGATAAATCGATAAATTAAATAAAACATGAATAAAAAGATGAAGACGCTAGAAACTGATCATTACATCAATCCAATTATATTAAAAGGGGAGCTCATGATTTTTTGCCTTGATTATCTTTACATTTTCAAGTCAAATCGAGCATAACTATCCAAGCACGATTTGGTGATAAACTAGAGAGTTTGAGGCAAATAGCTCGAGCTCCCATTGAAATCCCAGTCCAGGTTAATTGGCATGATGCCTCTAGAGTCCTAAAGTAAACGGTTCAAAATTTTCGGATTATGATTCCTTGATTCGGTGTTGTCACCTACATGAGTGTGTATGCCTCTCTCTCAAGAGAGAGAAAGAGAAAGGCATACACACACATATAAACAACAATTTATAGTTTCTTTAAATTTGTTTTTTTTTTTAAATAGTTTGTCTTTTTAACTATAAATCTTGAATGGACTTCATCTTCATTTCGATTCACTCGTATTTTTTCTATTTCATCAATTTTTTTTCGTATCCTTCTTTTCTTTCGAGGAAAAGATAGTAGAAAGATCCTTTTCGATGTATCTCTTTTGTACCTGTTTAGTCCCTTCACTTTGGAGCTTAGGGACGAAAGGAGAGTCAATGCGAAAGCAAAAATTGTAAATTGTTACCTCTCTCTCTCTATATATATATATAACCTACAATTTTTTTATTTTTTTTAAGGTTCCACTTCCCATTTCCATACTTATCAATGTTCTATTTCGCGATTCTTTTAAGATTTTACTTTGGCGTCAACAAGGATTTGTCAAAAAACACTCCGATCCCACTTGTTGACGTGATTAAAATGTAAATGAAATGCGAAATATATTTGAATTTGTAGATAAGTTAATAACGGTTGTTCAAAATTAGAGCAAAAATAATATATTTAAAACATTCCTCCACTCACGTTGATTTTTAGCAATACTAGACTGAGGTAGAACGGAGAGAATAAATTACACTCTAATAAAAAAGATTATTCACTCTCAATTATCCAAATGTCAAAAAGAAAGGTGAAGAAGAAACAAATAGTACAAAGAAAAATTAAACAACATTTGGACTATTCAAATTTGTGATAATCGGTCTAACGATCAAACCTTCTCTTGATAATCCAATTTTTGACCCTTATCACTAGAAGTGTTGATCGGTTAAGTCGCCGGCGGTTAACCGCCGGTTGTAACCGCGTTGACCGGCGGTCACGATTAAAACCGTAACCGTCAACCGGTCCCCGGCGGTTAGTTTACGGTTAACCAAACCGTTAACCTTAACCGCCGCAGTTAACTGGCGGTTAACCGATTTAAAAAAAACTTTCGGCCGGCGGTTTAACCGCCGGTCAACGGCTCGAATTCAAAAAATAAATAGCCGTTGGCGGTTAAACCGTGGTTAACCGGTTTAACCGCCGATTTACAACGGCTCTTTTTCTTTCTTTTTTTTTTTCCAGTTTTTGACACCTATAAATACCTCAATCTCCAACATCAAGCCTCACACCATTTCATCTCTACTATTCTCCTTATTCTCTTATATTTTCAAGCTTAAATAAGTAAAGTTTCTAATTTCAAGTCTCTTATATTATCATTAATATTCTTATTATTCCTTCGTAATCGTGTTTTACTTAATTATCTATTATAATATCAATATGGCAAGCTCTTCCCATAATGTCGATACCAACACTCCAACCTCTTCTCGTCGAGGTCGAGAATCTCGACGAGAATCTTCGGCCGTCGTCGGAGATTACGTTTCCGATGAGATGACGGCGGAAGAAGTTGAGAACCTATATAATCAAATCAACTTCGACTCGCAACGAACCAATTTTGAAGAGGAATTACCGAGCTCCGATGAAGAAGAAGCGGCCGCCGTCAATTTGGATGAAGATGAGGAGGAAGCGACGGGTGATATGCCTCCGCCTCGTTCGAAATCGAGGGAATTACTTTCCCCCATCTTCCGATTGCATTTCACAAAAAAGACGATCAACGGACAACCCTGAGCGCAATGCAATTATTGCTCAACTCATTACGCCTTCGGTTCTAAAAATAATAGAGGCTACGGGTCGCTCAATTATTACATGGAAAAGAAGCATCCCGACAAGTACGGCGCCGGTAGTTCTCAAACGCAACTAAACTTCTCATCTTCATCTACCGCCGCCGGCGGCACCGGCGGCCAAGGTACGAGTTCTTCTCCTTTATTTCAATATAGCGAAAGTAATCATGGAAGATTTCTAGCAAAATTTGTTTCCGTTATGAGTCTTCCTTTTAATCATGCGCATAGCAGTCATTATGAAGATCACACTAGGGGTGCATTTAATCCATGTAGCCAAAAGATTTCACGAAATAAATTAACTCGCGATATTGAAAAAATGGCCGGTGAGTATAAATTGAATTTAATTTCAACATTTGATAGTTTGCCTCATAGTGTCTCTATATGTTCGGATATTTGGTCGGATTCTTTTAAAAATCATAATTATATGGGAATTACTTGCCATTGGATTGATAATTCTTGGATTTTGCAAAAACGTTTAATTGCATATAGAAAGTTCGATAGCCAACATACGACGTTGAATATTTCAAAAAAAATCTCCACTGTTTTGTTCGAGTATCATTTAACTAGCAAAATTTTTTCAATTTCATTTGATAATGCCGCCGCTAATACGGCTAGTTTAGAATTGTTAAAAATTACTTGTCCACCCGCTATTGGCGGCAAATTTTTTCATGTTAGATGCATTTGTCATATTTTGAATTTATGTGTTCAAGATGGTTTAACTCTTTTTAAATATAAAATTCAACCGATTAGGAGTGCTATAGCTTATCTACGAAACCACGATTCGCTTCAAAAAAAATGGCGAAGATTTTGCAAGGCCAATCAATTGCATCCTAAAAAATTTTCATTAGATGTGCCAAATCGTTGGAACTATACTTATAAATTATTTAATGATACATTTGAATATAGAGATGCATTGTGTACATTTTTTAATAATGAAGATGTCGATTTTGCTTTATTTCCGAATATGTGGGATGATTGTGATAATATGATGTCCCTTTTAAAAACTTTTAACGATGCCACCGTGGCTTTATCCGTTGTTTATTATCCTACCTCCTCAATACTTGTTGATCATTGTATTCAAATAGTACTTGTTTGTAGTGCTTTACTCGGTAACCCGGAATTAGGTGATGTTATCAATGAGATGTTGGATAAATGGGTCAAATATTTTCATTACATTCCCGATATTTTTTTGATTGCAAAAATTTTAGACCCGAATTATTGGATGGAGGGTCTTCAAAACTTACTTAAAGTTTATTACGATGCATTACCACCTTTTTTAGAATCTCATGGACTACCAATTCCTAGCCCTCTTAGTGTTGCTCACCAAGAACAAAACCTTTTAATTCAAACTTTTAATGATTACGATCAATTTTCATCTTCTAGTGATGTTAATGTGTCCCCTTCCCCTGTCACTTCTACAAGATCCAACGACCCCCGAGAAGCTCTAACCCCACATATGAGATTGCTTGAAGATACTAAACAAAAATGGCAAAGAACTAGTGCTAGTCGGTCAATGGAATTAGATAGTTATTTAGGAGTTTTTGAACCGACTTCGGTTCCAAAAAAGCCCGATGGTGTTACTAACGATCTTGTGCAGTTTTGGTCGAAAATGGCTAGTATTTTTCCCACTCTCTCTAGAATTGCCAAGGAGGTCCTTGCCGTTCCGGTTTCGACAGTTTCTGTTGAACAGGCCTTCAGCACGGGAGGCTACATGTTAGATGAGCGTCGGTCTACCTTAACATCCAAGAATCTCGAAAA
>BMAC01000036.1:2983017-3016071 GCA_014905375.1 Phtheirospermum japonicum
AGATTATAGTTTATGATTATGAGATCGTAGTGGCTTTTTAGAAAAAAAAAAGAATTTTCGGAGGCGGGGCTGAGATAAAATGGAGAAGAGAAGAAGGGGCTCGGTTTTGATAATGATGGGCCGAATTTATTATTTATTGTATTTAATATTTTTTAATGTAATTTGTCACGTCGATTATTTCAAAACCGACGTGAAATATTGTATGTCACGTCGGTTTTCAATTAACCGGCGTGGAAGTACTGCATATCACGTCGGTTTATTCAGAAACCGACGTGATAAACATTTTACGTCGGTTTTTAAATAACCGACGTTAAACAGCCGACGTTAAATCCCTATTTTGTAGTAGTGCATGTTCGGGTTTGTCGATTAATTTGTGGGGTGAAGTTTTGTTAGCGTCTTGTCATGTGTATAACTGAATTCCTTCATTAAAGACTAAAGTGTCTCCATATGAATTATGGAAAGGAAGAAAACTAAACTTGTCATATTTAAAAGTTTGGGGTTGTATATCTTATTACAAAGTTTCAGACAATAAAAGAACTAAACTGTGACCTAGAGCACTTAAAAGTGTGTTTATTGGCTATGTTAGCTAAAAATTCTAAAGCATATAGATTGATAGATCTTGATTCTAAGGTAATAGTAAATTAAGGGGTGTTGAATTCTCTGAGAATAAATTTCTTAAGGATTCAATATTGAATACAAATCCATCACAAGTTCCTAGATCATCTCAAAATGTAATTTCTAATGAACTTAAAAGAAAAGAAATTGACACTTTTGTGGAACCAATGAGAAGTGAGAGATAAAGAAAAGAAATACACCTTTATTCTGATTTTATATCATCTCAAGCTATAGTTTTCATTGTAGAAAGAAATATGAATAATGTACTTAATAAAACACCAGTTTTGTTTATTGTAGATGAAGATCCTAAAACTCTTAATGAGGCTATGAAGTCTATAGATGTTTCATTTTGGAAAGAAGCAATGAATGATGAAATGGACTCAATATTGTCTAATAATAATTTCTAGTTGATTTACCTCAAGGTTCGAAACCAATAGGCTGAAAATGGGTATTTCATAGGAAATATGCCACAAATGGAACTATTCTAACTTATAAAGCAATGTTAGTAGCTAAAGGATTTAAGCAAAAAGAAGATATCGACTACTTTGACATTTATGCCCCAGTTGTTAAAATTACCTAAATTGTAGTGCTTTTAGCTGTAACTTTACGTCAAATTGATACGAAAATGACATTTCTAAATGTTGATTTAGATGAGGAGATGTACATGGAACAACCAGAAGGTTTTGTGTTACATGGTAGTGAACATAAAGTTTGTAAGCTTGTTAAATTTTTGTACAATCTAAAACAAGCTCCTAAATAATGGCGTCGAAAGTTTTTATATATGTTACCCTCTAATGGATTAGGTATAAATGCTGATGAGTGCATTTATTGAAAATCAAATAAAGAGTATATTGTGATTATTTGCCTTTATGTGGATGAGAGGCTTATTACTAGTACTACTTTAAAAGGTGTAAAGGACATTAAGAAGTAACTTTCTTCTAAGTTCAAAATGAAGCATCTTGTGAAGTTAATACTATATCTATCTATCTATCTATCTATCTATCTATCTATCTATCTATCTATATATAAAGCCTAGTGTTTCTAAAAATATTTTTCAAGATTTTCCCGCTCATTTTACTTATTATATGGAGTATACATATTTATTATATATATAATTATTTATGTAAATATTCTTTTAGAGATTATCATTTATGAAAAGAAAATATTAAATATATAGAAGAATTATGTATAATAATAAATAAATCTGAGAAATGTAAAAATAATGTAATTATTTTTGAAGAAAATATAAAATATAAAAGATTACTTAAAATATATAAATATATGTAAACAATTAGTTAATAAATTCAAAATACCCCAAAAAATGTAAAAGTAAAACATAAATATTTTTTCAAATGCTTTAAATAAAATTAAAAATATTAATAAAATCATATAGATAAAGATATAAGAAATAATAATTAAACTATAAATATTTATTTATTAAATATGAAACAAAATCGAAAATTCAACAATCAAATAAAATTAAAGATGAAATTCATAAAATAAGTTAAATTAACTCAAAAAAGTTCATAATTAGATTCTATAAAATTATTAAATAAATATAAAATAAAAAAGAGAATCGATAAAAATATAAATAAAATAATAAACAATAATAGCAACTACAAAATATTTTTTTTGTGTGTGTTTATAAGAAATCTGAAAAACAAAATATAAATATATAATATATAAATAAATCTAAATAATTAGTTTATAAATCTGCAAAACCCGAAAAAGTAAATCAAAACATAAATATGTCAAATGATATCAAATAATTTTTTTTATTATTAATAAAATATAGTAACTTATAATTAAATTACAAATAGTTATTTACTAAATACAAAAAAATAAAAAATAAACCAAAAGGTTGCTAATATTATAAAATTAAATTTGAATCCATAGCTACAAAAAAATTATCATTAAATTATAGAAATTTATTAACTAAATAAAAAATCAAAAAATCAATAATTACAAAAAATATAATATAATATAAATAAAATTAGTAAAGAAATAAAAATGAATAACAAAAATATAAAAATTTATAATTTGATTTTAAATAATTATTTAATAATTTTGTTAACTAAAAAAAAATTAGTACGAGTACAACTAGAAAATTGATGCAACGAAGACAAAGAAAATTATAATCAGTAACAAGAACTTGTCTTTTCTTCCATTAATTTATTTGTTGATCAGACCATGTGATACGAGAATAAACCTGATAGTGTCATATTTTCGACTTTCTATATGTGTCTCCAGTAAAACTTGGATGACCCAAACTTTGACCCTAAACGTTTCACAAACTTGACGATGACATTTTTTTTTTTATCTTTTTCTTGTTTTCCTAAAAAAATTAAAAAACTATATTATGAACATAAGTGAAACGTAAATAACTTTATACAATTATTTGATTAAAATTTGAAATCAAAATTATATGTGGGCAGAATAAAAAAATAATTATATAATCGCATAATATAAAGAATTCAATACATTATTTTAAAATTCTTAACTAAATAATTATTTATGAACGTTTGTATATTAATAATTTGTGACATAACTATGACTTTAAGTATTTAACGTTAGAAATCCACACATAAATAATTTATTACTCTTAGTTATATAATTACCTTCGTATAAACTGAAATATATATATAAATCTTAATTTATTATCGGGCTCACCAACTGACTCGATGACTTGGTGGTTAATTACTCATTGGCTTACTCGAGTCAATTACCGGGTTGTTTTAAAAAAATAACTATAGTAAAATAGAATACAAAGGCCCTCAATTAAAGATTTTAATACGATGCCTCATTTATTTGGTATTTCTTTTTTCATTTTTGTAGTATTTTTTTTACATACAATATTTATAGTTTTTTTATTTTCTAGGTTTAGGAGATGATTTTTTATAATATAACATTAATTAAGTATATTACTTTCTATTTTAAAATATTATAAGATTTAATTTATTATATTTTATAACTTCTTGATCATTGAAAGTACCAGAAATTCCTAGAGGCTTTATTATTATTTTATCATCAACTTTCAATAGATAAAAAACTATTTAAAATTAACTTTTATATATTTATTTAATTTACTTTATCACTATCGCCAATTTATTTTTTCAATGTATTTAAAATAAATATTTAGAAATTAATGATAATTTTATTATTTTTATCAGATTTCAATAATTTCATATTTATATTATTATATTATATTATATTATAATATTTATATTTATATTTTATTTCATTTTAGAAATTATTAAGAACCATTTATAATTAAAACATATATATGTTATATTTATTGAACTAAATTCATATTTCTCTGATTATTTTATAATTTATAGAATTTTAAGTGTGTTTTGTTACTTTTAGGATTTATTAAATGATTATTCAGAATTTAAATTATTTTAATTTATTATATAGAATTATGTGAAATAAGATTTATTTTATATTAACTAAACTATTACTATCTTCATAATTTTTTATTATTTGATATAAAATATATTTCTTAGACATAATTAACATATTTCATATTTTTTATGATTTATTTTATTATTTTATAACATTTCTTTGTTTTTTCTTATTATTAAATAATTATTTAGAATTCATAATATCTTATCCAGCTTAAAATAGTTTAGGATTTATTTTATATTATTTATGATTATTGTGACTTTTTAATTTTGATTTAATTAATATATATTTATAATCTAAATACAATTCTTTATATTTATTTAGTTGATTTTATCTTTTTTTTAAATCTATATTACAAGTATTATATTTTTATTGTGTTTGTTTAATAATTGTAAAGTACGACTAAAGACAACTAGATTATTGAGTTGTACTCAAACAGATTGATGTGATTGAATTATGACATAATTTAATGATAAATTTTTGTGTACACATTGACAAATAAGTACAACGGATACCAATAATTAGAAAAGTCTAAATTCATTATAAGATCTTAACTTTGTCTTTGATACAAAGATTAAACAAGGAGATGGACCAATGATTTGTAATAAAAGTGACTAATATGATTGTCTCGCGACTAACTAAATGGGAGAGCTTGAAACTATTGTCATGTGAGTTAAACTATTATTTGACGTATAATGTAGTATGCAAAAAGTTATTTCATAATATATGAATGTGGAGTTATTTACCTTTATTTTTTTTTTAGGGCGCGGATATAGGCACCCCCTCTATTAATGAGTTCACCCCACTAAGAAGAAATCAACAAAAATGTCAAAATTACCCCCCTCCCCCACAAAATACTACACCCCCAAACACATCATCTTCTCTAATCCTTCACCACCACTCCAACTCTGCCATTTGCATCGCCCATCACATCGTCGCTGCCACCGTCGAACAGAAGAAGAAAAATCGTGATGGGTGGTGAAAGGTAAGTGATGGATGAGCGACAAAGGGTAAGAAACAGATGCAAAATAGGGGTGTTCGTCTCTGGTTTCTCGAGCATATGTCATGTGTTTGAACTTTTTAATCGAACAATACAACGTTGTTCGAAAAAAAAAATTGAACAAGCCTTAAAGGGGCGTTCAGATCAATTTTTCGAACATGTGTTTTGTATTCGAATCGATTTTTTAAACCTATATTTTGTGTTCGAAAGTTTGGTTCGAACGACTTTTTTTCAAGGCATTTTTTCTTTTTCTTTCTTCAATGGCACGACGGCGGCAACGTATTTCTGTGTGCATGTTTTGTTTATATTTTTCAATAGACGGTGGCCATGGCAGTGGCGGCAGTGATGGGCGACGACTGGTGGTGGAGAGTTGAAGGAGATGAAATATTTAGGGGTGTAGGATTTAAGGATAATATTGATATTTTTGTGATAACATTTTTAGTGGGGTGAACTAATAAATTAAACGAGGTGTGTATATCCACGCCCTTTGTTTTAAATTTGCTCGTATTGACCAAATCGTGACTTGGGTATTTTAAGTTATTATATTACATTAATAAATTAATAATATTACACTTACATCGAATGAATTTACACCATCCATTCAACTCGCTCCGTGCATCGCACGGGTTAAGCACTAGTTAGGTATTAAAGTTAGAAAGCACAGTGAGGTTTTTATTCTTTCTTAAGGACATCGTGTTGAGGGATCTTGAAGAGGTATCGACATTTGAATGTACAAGAAGTTAGTACTACTTTTGATTCTAATTTTAAGCTACATGAATATACTGGCAAACCAATAGCTCAACTTGAATATGATAGTGTGATTGGAAGTTTGACGTATGCAATGAGTTGCACAAGGCTAGATATTTCATATTATTTATGTAGACTAGGTAGATACACTTAAATCCTAGTGTGGAAAATTGAAAAGTGGTGATTATAGTTTTTGGTATCTTGAAAGAACTAAAAATTTAAGATTATATTATAGTGGTTTTCCAAATGTAATAGAAGGTTATTCTGATGCTATTTGGATTACTAGTATAAATGGTCAAAAACCTAATAGTAGTTGTGTGTTTATTCTTGGTGGTGGTGTAGTAGTATCTTGGGCTTCAAAGAAATATACAATAATTACACATTCCACGATATAAGCTTCATATGTAACTTTATCTTCAGCTTTAAAAAAGGTACTGTGTGACCCCCCTCTATTTAGTCTTATAGTTTATTTAAATAAATTTGATTACTCCTTCAAAAAATTTTTTTTATGTCATTTCAATAGTAAAATTTTATAACTTTATGTTAAAATATATTTTAGAAATTAGAAGATTTTTATTTTTATCCAATTTCTTTTGAAATATATATGACGCATATTTTATTTTAACTCTATATTAAACTTGCGCCAACAAATATTTAAAACAAGCCAATTAAATTGATTCACTTACTTTAAACCCATGTTATATATTAGGCCAAATATTTACCGATTCTTTGGCTTAAACATTTTTTCTTTTTTTTTTCTTTTTCAGCTAAGGCCATTAACACTGCTTCATGACCCCACTCCCCCACTTCATCGGATTCGTGAAGAAAATCCAACTGTTGAATCTTCATAAAACTTTTACAGTGAAAAGCCCTTTTCATAAGGATTCCAAAGACTCCTCATGATCGATAATCGGAGTTCTAGAGAAGCGGCAAGACGCCGACGAAGTTACTGATTATTGCTCTTTTTTTGCGACGGCGCCGTCAGACTTTGATGACCGGTTTCTGGCGAACCCAATTATATTATTAAATTTCAAAAAACATGCAATTTTCTTATTTTCGACCAAAATGGATCAAACGACCTGCGAATGACTTGAAATTTGAACCATGACTTTCTCATGATATTCTCTTACGCACGGTGTATCTATAATTACAATTTTGCCCTTGAATTACAAATTTAGAGTATCAAGACACGGACGACCTTATTATCATATTCTGCGTTGTATATAATTATTATTTTCACTCCCAATCATCATAGAAGCTTACATATACTTTATTGTATTTTATATTTATATGTTGTATATTTATATTATATTTTAGGAGACTACCTGAGCTTTTATTCGAAAATATCGAGCCATGACGTGCCATAGAGCAAGGATCCAATGAAGATGCTCTGGTGATGTGCTAATCTTCGAAAGAATCTTCAACAAAAGTGGGTAAAATTATTGTTTAGGAACTTTGAAAGAAAAATAGAGAATAATTTCATTGCATACGCATCAACATGCATGCTCACATTTTTTCAATGATGTGCATATTTTGGTGAGTGATATTATTTCTTTGTAATGTTAAATAAAAGTGATTTAAGTTTATTATTTTATTTATCACAAAATCACTCTAAATGTTCGAACTTGTTACGAATTTTGTCAACTGTTGTAAGATTCATATTTTGTGAAATACTTCTTGGCTTGTCTTGAATACGTGCTTGTTTGAGGCTTGCATATCGACAATATACCGAGCAGGTCGCCTGTGGTTATTGTTTCACTATGCATGGTCTATTCCCATCTTTTGGTCGAGGCGGAGCCATCGTCAGAAATAGGTCGTAGATTTGGCATATTCTAAAATATGACGATTCCCTGGGTTTCATCTCATCGCGAATGGATGTCGAGCCATTCGGGAGGCACAAGGTGGCTTGAGGCTTCGACCTATATTGGGGTGTAACCTTTCATGGTGAGTGGAGAACATAAAAAGGGTTTGGTGTCTGATCAACATTGATCCCACGTTTATCGCTTGTTTGCTGAACCTTGTTCGGGAGCTAAGTGCTACGTGCGAAAGCCCATCCAATCACAATAGAGCTATGTGCTATGCACGGGAGCCACCTCCAGAGTCTCGTGCCAGGGTGTTAGTCATTTGATATGTGAATCTGAAATTCACACGTGCTTCTTGTTTGTTGTGGGTTTGCATATGTTCGTTTGCTCATTTGACATTTATTATCATACATGAAACAGTTTTGAACACCAACTTATAAATTGTAAATCTTTGAAATTTTCTTTTGTCAAACAAATATACTTATTTTTCTCAAATTTTATAAAACTCAAATTTCTATGCTTTTAAAACCTAATTTGTAACTTTTAAGACCCCACGTTGAGCTCCTTTAGCTCACTCCACGTTTTTAATAAAATTTTCAGATGATCGAAACATGGGAGACAATAGTAAGGCGAACGGGACTGTCCTGATTTTGGAACTTCTAGTATTTAGTGTGTTTTTTTGTCCTAACATTAATTTTTTTGACTTCCGTTGTATTTAGTATTTTTGTCAAGCCTGGAGTTTAGAAAATCTTGGAGGCTGCCTTGTGGACTTATGTAAATATTCTACATAAGGATTATTATTTTGTATTTTTGTTTGGCGTTTCATCTCATCGCGAAAGGACGTCGAGCCATTCGGGAGCACAAGGTGGCTCGAGGCTTCGACTTATATTGGCGTGTAACCTTTCATGGTGAGTGGAGAACGTAAAAAAGGGTTGGTGTCTGATCAACATTGATCCCACGTTTATCGCTTGTTTGCTGAACCTTGTTCGGGAGCTAAGTGCTACGTGCGGAAGCCCATCCAATCACAATAGAGCTATGTGTTATGCACGAGAGACACCTCCAGAGTCTCGTGCCAGGGTGTTAGTCATTTGATATGTGAATCTGAAATTCACACGTGTTTCTTGTTTGTTGTGGGTTTGCATATGTCCGCTTGCTCATTTGGCATTTATTATCATACATGAAACAGTTTTGAACACCAACTTATAAATTGTAAATATTTGAAATCTTCTTTTGTCAAACAAATATACTTATTTTTCTCAAATTTTATAAAACTCAAATTTCTACATTTTTAAACCTAATTTGTAACTCTTAAGACCCCACGTTGAGCTCCTTTAGCTCACTCCACGTTTTTAATAAAAATTTCAGATGATCGAAACATGGGAGACAATAGTAAGGCGAACGATTAACTCATGACTGTCCTGGTTTTGGAACTTCTAGTATTTAGTGTTTTTCATTTTTGTCATAATATTAATTTTTTTTACTTTAGAAATTTTTGGAGGCTGCCTTGTAGACTTATGTAAGCATTCTACATAAGGATTATTCTTTTGTATTTTTGTTTGGGGTTTTACAGAGTGGCTTTCAGATTTATTACTTAAAATAGATTTGTAGACTTGTCCAATGTCTCCAACAACATTATATTGTGATAGTGTGGAGCATTGAATAAAGTATACAATGATAAATCTTGACATATATGCCTAAGACATGCATTTATTAGATAAATATTGAAGAATGATGTTGTCAATAAGTTAGCGGATCCGTTGACTAAACCTCTAGCGAGAGACTTAATGAATTCGACAACATTAGGAATGGGATTAAAACCCATAATCCTTAATAACCAGTGATGGCCACCCAACATTCTCCTAGTTCTATTCCTAGATATAAAGGTTAAAAGGGTAAAATAATTTACTTATTAATTGTGAGCACCTACATACGTGTATACTATTCCAAGTATAAGTTGTGTTTTTTGTTGCTCTCAAATGAGTACGTTGAGTATTAATTCTTAATGGATTTATTTCATAGTATTTTATTTATGTTCAATTCAAGTAAAACTTGAAGTAATGATCACCTATATGATCATAATAAGTGGAGCCGCTCCACGCAAAAGTTTTGCATAATATTTTGTACATGATTATGAATTAGGATTAGCACACATCCGATAATAGTGTTAAAAAAATATTTGTGAATAGAGAATGCAATTGATGGTTCATGTGTGAGATATTTATAATCTACTTTGAGTGTTGGTTTAAACAACTAGACATCAATAACTTAATTTAGACTTCTGAATTAATATCGGTAAAAGAAAGTTTAAAACTAACGTTACTTCTACGCATTATATCTATTGGTGTTAGTTTGAAATTATTATTATATTATAATACAAATTAAGTGGGGGAATGTTGAAAAAATAGTATGCAATATAATATAATATGGACATTAATTAAAGTAAATAGAACTTGAACTTTGCCTCCTACATTCCAAGAGATTGGTAGAGGGGTTAATTCCATGAAAAGTGACAACTCTTCAAATTTGGATTCTCTAAATTATACGTAAAGGTTCATCCAAATTAGGTGATGGTTGGGTTGGAGATTTCTTTTGTAATAATAAAGTGACACATCCATTTTAAGAGTTGGTGTCTGTTCGTGGTTCTATTGGTACCTTATCGATAAGAGTCACTTATAATTATAAATAAGTGACATGCAGTCCATGATAAATAATAAATTTCACGTATTTTATTTTTTATAATAACAATCCAAGATTTGGTATTTGGTTGTTATTATTTGTCCATTGCATCCTACTGTCATCATTGATCATCAACTTCACACTACCATATGTAAATCATAAACAATAAATCCCGCCTTAAAATCCCACAAATGTTTTTATCGAAATTAACACTTCTCAAATCTAACTAAAAGATTAGTTGCATAATGTTTTTCACTTGAGCCAATCGTTCCTCTTTTCTAGCAAACTTTATTTCTCTGCTCGCCTTGTTCTTAGCACGCTTGGCTTCAAACTGATCAAAAAGTGTCTTCTCTCTAGCCTTTTCGGCCTTGGACTTGTGGATACTCTCCATGAACACCCTCTTGTTCTTTAACACATTACCCTTCACCTTCATGTACATATCATGGTAAATATGCTTGTCAACTTTCTTCGACTCCCGGTACTTTCGGAACAAACACCTCAACATACGCATTCTCCTCATCCAGAGCACCTTTGTTGGCAACCTAGCCTCTCTGGTACTCTTTCGCTTACCAAATCAAGAGTGGCGTCCCTTTCTTTTGGCTTCCTTCATCTTTCGAGCTCGGGATCTATAGTGGATTTTAGTTGGTTTCCTAATGATAAAACCATCCTTGACCAGTTGATCGAATAATTCTTAGCACTCTAAGAAATCTTCTCCGCAATAGTACGGAGTCGATTGTAGAGCGGTAAGTTTTCCCTAGTCGTGTCTCTCGAGGATAGATATTATCGGCGGTCAGTATTTTTACTTACTCTCTTGTTAATCGAAATTACATTAATCTACTCCTAAGAAAGCATTAAGTCATTGAGTGGGTTTTGAGTTTTACGCTAAAGTTTGAATTTAAAAGAAGACTTTAATGAAAATAATGAAAATGAGGGTTTAGGATGTTCGGTTCGTCTCCACGATTAATAGGTTTTTGCCGAGCACTTAATCCACGATTCGGGGTTGTCAATCCCAAATGTCGATCAAGTATTGGGGTCGTCAATCCCAATTTCAACAAAATTCGATTAATAGTTCTAAACGAATCTAAACCCTAAACCCATAATTTCTAAACTAATTGCATCAAATACGAATTAAATCTTGCTTGAAAGTGATTATTAATGACATTAATTAAATCCTAATTAAAATTTACTAAACTAAGAAGGCTTGCAAATTGAAAGGAAAATTGAAGGGAAAAACAAAAGCTTTGAAATTGAAAGTGGTCAAAAGCATTTAAAATGAGAAGAAGTCAAATTTCTCAAAGAGGCAAAGTTCATCTAACTTTCAAGGACAAATGTTGTCTAACTCAAAAGAGTAAAAAGCTTCAAAACCAAGTATCAATGGAGTTTTTACTACAAGAAGAAAAGAGAAACACAAGCTATAAAGCCAAACATTCAAGAATTAAAATGATATGAAAGACAATATAATCTAAAACCAAATCACCAACACAACAATTTCAACCAAACAAGATGAACAACAACAATAACAACACAAAACAGTAAGGGAAAGAACACTACCAAATTGTATTGAACTCAAGAGCTTCAAATATATTACAATCTTCCAAAAGCAACCAAGAACCAAAGTGAAGATATGTCACCTTCTCCCACACTTTCTAAGAACACCTAAACCTAACTACACTAACTACTAAACTAGCTAAACTACATTAACTAAGGATTTAAACTAGGGTTTATTTTTGCAAGGAATGGTAGAGGCTTGGAGGAGATGGACTAGGTCCAATACCACCAAGGAGAGGTGTTTTTTTGTTAATAATTGGTGGAAATCATATATGGGTAGATAAGAGGAAAAATGATCTTTTTTTTTGCCAAAATCACACATCCTTGTTCAAATGCCCCAAACTTTCTGCCGAGCAGTCGATCGACTGAAATCCAGTCGATCTAATGACAAAGTCATGGAATCAGACATTATTGTCTTCATATGAAATCTAGCCCTTCCTCTTGGATTTCATTTGGCATTTTATTTGTATTATTTGGAATTTTCCTCCGAGAGTTATGGGCTCCGCACCAAAACCTGCCACAAGCGAGGCCACGGCAAACCGTCTCCACTTAGAGCTGCTTTTTACCATTCTTAAACTCAGAATTTGGGAATGTTGTAAACACAAGAGTTTTAGACATTTCTCTCAGATTTCCGATGATATAAGGTGGAGGCAAATGGAACAAGTGGTTTTGGAGTTATGATTGTTTTACGATAACTGAGATATCCACCGAGCGAATGCATGAGGTGACAATGAAAATGGCCACATTTCTCGTCATTTACGGTCGATCCTCACACCAAAGATATGTTGTGGATTGGCAATGAGTTTCTCGGGTTTGAATCATCTTCCGACCTCGTCGTGGGCCCACTTTGGCAAATTCAAAACAAAAACTAATAAAATATAAGAAAAACTAGTAAAAACAAAGAAAACACTACAAAACCTAAAACTAACAAAATAGGCCAAAAAGACTTCTAATACCCATAAATGCAAGCAAAACACATGCAAACGCAACACAAAAAGGTAACAAAAATGCGTAGAAAAAAGTACAAATCACCAGCTTCCTTATATTTTGTCGAGAATTAGCCATTGAGATCTCGCTGACTTCRTTGGGGTCGAGCCATACTTTGCCTTTGCTGAACAATAACCAACAAATGCTGAATAATAAACACATCCAACTCAAAAATGGTCAAAAAGTACAGAAGAGCATAGTGAAAAGCTATACACGMTGAAATAATCCTTTATAAGAGAAAGCAATTATTTTGCATATAGTTTGCACAAAATACTGTCCAGGCTAACTTACATGCGACTACTTATTAGCTCAGCATTCAGTAAAGGTTTTCGTTCTCTAATTACAGAGACATGCATGTTTCGTGAAATAGATTCTCTGGGCCCACGTTTTGCTTCATCGCTCGTCCCGATTGATGTTGTTCACATATCAGGGTTGTTAGTACATGAAACGAA
Organism: Phtheirospermum japonicum; assembly: GCA_014905375.1. Classification (NCBI taxonomy): domain Eukaryota; kingdom Viridiplantae; phylum Streptophyta; class Magnoliopsida; order Lamiales; family Orobanchaceae; genus Phtheirospermum; species Phtheirospermum japonicum. The sequence continues at coordinate 2,996,250 of BMAC01000036.1, forward strand.
CACGATCCATAAAAAACCCTCCAGTTTAAAGGAGGAGAATCTCCACAGTGGACAATGGTTGACGATGAGTCGGTGACAATCTCGCCTCTCCGTCTGACTATACTCCCAACGCCTCTCAATATGCAGGCCTCCATGACGAAATTGTATAAACGATCCGTCCCTTTCACCCCTGCAAAAACCAACGACCATCCTCGTATATAACAAAAATTTATTAAATAAAAATATGTATACATCCAAAAAATGGATACGCAATTGAAGATTATAGATTTTTTATATCGACTATGAAGATCATCATAAAAGAAGAAATCGAGTGTGAATCCATAATAATTGAATGAAATCTGCAAATTCCAGAGAAATTAATGAAATCAATAGATAATCCAAACAAATTACTTATTCAGAAAAAATCTATAGGTAATTCAAAACATGAATAATAATAATAATAATAATAATAAATAAATAAATAAATAAATAAATAAAGGTAATTAATACGGAACCATACTATGAAATCCAATTGCTTTGTCGCATGAAAATGGAAGACGACATGAAGAAACTCACATATTGACACAAGATATCATTGGCATCAGCTATGCATTTACTACAAATGATTTGTGGTCATGATGTACTGATTAACATGCATTTGTGGTTATTTTTAGTAGTATTATAGTATCTTTTTATTAGTGTTCTTGGTATAAGTTGGACCATTTAAGCTTAATTTCTTATATTTAAACTTCCGACTTATTTTACCGTGTTTTGATCTAATTGATGCAAAATAAGTGATTATTTGATTATTTTTCACTTACAGCTAAGTAACCGAGAGAGTTCGGCGCATTAGAGATAAAGTATAATGATCAAGAGATGAGAATAGAGCTTTCCGGCAAAAAGTAGCAAATCTTTGGAGTTAACGGTTGCTATTAAGGGTTACTTCATAACCCTTAACCATAACCGTTAGCAGCAGGACCGAACATGAAAGTAGCAGCTAACGGTTGCCACTAAGGGTTGCTATAACCGTTAGCAACCAACCGTTAGTGGGGCCCAGGAACAGCAGACAGGCTTGCGTCCCAAGTCTCAGAAAAGTCTATAAATACCTTCATTAATCCGAATTTCGACCGTGTGTGTGTCTGTGTGCGTGTGCTAACCCTAAAATAGAGCTGAATCCTAGGGTTTTGGAGTCGGAAAACAACAACAAGACACGACGATCGAGGAGCAACCAAGAATCGACGACGACGAGTTCTCGAAGCCGTTCTACGATGATTCATCTGTAGAAGTCCAGTTCGCTGCGTTCACTCTTCGGAATAGCCGAAGATACTTCAATTTCCAGTAGCTTAAACGAGTACTTCGAACTTTTACTTAGTTTTCTTAGTTTTAAATCATTAGATTTCAAGTTTGCGCATGTTGGATAGTTTATATTCGTATTGTTTGCTTTCGTTTGGATTCGTTGAACGTATTTAGTTAATTTATCTCAGTTATTTTCAGTCTTATATGCTTATTGTTGGTAGTTTAATATTCTGTTGGTTGGAGATTAGTTTATGCATGCAATTCATGTTAGTTTATGCCAAACAGTTAGTGTTAACCGTTGTTGTTAACCGTTACTGTTAACGGTTGGACCAACACTTAGCAGTAACAGTTAGCGCTAAGGGTTACAACAGTTAGTAGTTAATTATTTGAATGGTTAGTTTAAATTGCTGAATTTGAATTGCTTTTTAGTTATTAAATTAGTTTCTGATTGTTTAGTTTAATTTATTAGTTAGTTAATTAATCTAAGTTTAGTTAATTTAGCTTTTAAAATTAAGTATTTGCTATTTAAATTCGTAGTTAATTATCCTCATCAACACCCCCCCCCCCCCCCCCCCTATTTGTATATGTTATTTGAAATTGAACAAACTATTCAAAGATTCCGATTGTATGTTCCTCGAGAGACGACTCGAGTCAATTTGCCAACCTACGCGCGACCCCGTTCTCTTGCGGGCAAGCTTTTGAACTTTTGACAAATTTTCATAAGTAGGCAACCAAAAGCTTAAATCATGTACTAACTCAGATTTAAGCTTAAACTCTGATATTAGATATTTAGTAATGTGAATATATTTAGTTAACTAACCATAGCTGAACTACATAATAATCTAACTTATGTTTTTTGCCAAAAAAAACTTCCTGTCTTTTAAAGTTTAATTGGAACAATGGAATGAAAGTACAGCAGAGGCACCATTACATTAGTATGAGAAAACATAAGTTTTCTACTCAAACTTAATTCACTGACAAATAGATTTCAATCAACAGAAATTAGAAGCGCACACACACACACAATAATAATAATAATAATAATAATAATAATAATAATAATAATAATAATAATAATACCCATTTATCCACCAACTCTTGAGCAAGTTTCCGATTAACTGGGATTTCCATAAGAATCTCCGCACGCGACTTTTTCTCCTCATCAAACTTTGACAAAAACATAGCAACCTGACAAAATGTCGTGCATTCCAAAATTTAATTGATAAGAATTGATATAAAAACCAAATACAKGTAACAAAAGATTTAAATAAAAAGCTTTGCAAGAGGTTTAAATTGAACTAACTCTGACCTTGCCAAGGCCACTCTTCTTTAGTTGCTCCCTTCGATCAAAATGCTCCAAGTCAATAAGAAGTTGCAGGTACACAAACTATAATTAAGCCTCCAATCGTTGTAACTCATCGAATAAATTAAAAGGAATGTTCACCATAAATCTTTCAGTATATTTAAAACAGCAAAGCGTATGTTAAAATTCGGCAAGTTTTTATCGGGCAGAGGCTCGAGCAAAAAAGGGCAGAGATGAGATTTGAGAAGTAGATCTAAACACTTCAAATCAAAGAAAAAATATACAGCAAAAAAGGGTAGATCTGATTTGTACAAAGTCATAACCAAACCTTTTTCAATTGGGGATCTCAATTGAAAAAAACATAAGCAGCTCGAAGAAAAGAAAAAAAATTGAATTTTTATGGATCGAATTCAGAAATCCACATTTGAATTTGTAAAGATCGGAATGATTTTTTCTTCGATGGGAGGACAGATCGACAATATTCTCAAATCTTCAGTTTAATGTAAATCATGTAGAGTTTTGACGAAACAATCCAGATATTTATACAATATATATAATTTTATACATGGCGAGGAGAGGGTAGTCTGGATGCCACAACGCCACCCAACACAAAATTACAGAAAAGATTTGAACAAATTCATTTTTATAAACACAAAAATTCACATAAACATGAAAATAATTACAAATTCACATGTGCTTTCAGATCGAACTTGAACACAAAATAAGAAAAGTCTATATCACAAAACTTACCACAGTCCAGATTTAAGCGTCGCCGTCCAAGTAAACTAATTTCTCCTAAGTGATTATCRTAAACTGCTGAATCACAGTCCAMTCTCTATCAACTACCSTGCCATTTRTCTCTAATAAAAAMMARWTKRARRAAWWMMAAWYMWTWAAAAWWAAWWAAWWWWAAMMMMATCCATAATTTAATTATAAAWTTTAGAAAATTCTCATTGATAATCAAAGAATCAAAATTTAATTTTCCTACACTACAATAAAATTCACTTCAAAAAATAAAAATAAGAAATGCCCAACATCATAATTACAATCCAAATGCATGAAAATGGTCTAGTGTTAGATCCGAAGAAATCAAATCAAACGAATATCAAATTAGTTGATTCTTCGATTTGGGGTACTGGAGTTTATGGAGAAGAAATCAAATTTATTACATTTTAAAGGGTGATGTTTGGATGTGATTGTTTTTTCCAGAATTTCAGAAGGAGAAGAAAATTGTTTTTCAGATGAAAGAAAAAAGTACAAGCGGCCAGTGAGCAGTCATGCGAGCAAGCGAGAGAGAAGGGTTAGAAATTAAAACCCTAGGTTTTTTTAGTAAGACTACTAATGAATAAAAATTGTTATTTATATTTAGTTAAAAAAACTAAAAATGGTATTAAAATTTACGAAGCACCACACTTCGACACATCAGCTTTCGAAGCACTTAGAAGATAACATGTGTCATCCTAAACAATACTTAGTTGACACATAGATTAGAGCGTCAGCAGTATTAACAAATAGGTGGATAAGATTAAACAACACACTTTGTCTTAAAAGAGTGTTTCCATTTTTTGTTTTTGCTTTTGTATTTGTTTAATAGTAATATTAAGAAGAAGAAGAGTAAGAACTTAGTAGTCAAAGACGAGCCACTCCATAGATTGATCAATAACATAGTTCATGTCACTAACATAATTCCAAAAAGTTCAGAGCATGCCTAATGTCCGGCCATGCATGGATCCCCGTACGTACGCGCTCCAACACGGGGGATGTGGAGCAAACATTTGTGGGGCCCGTATTCAAATTATGGGGCTTGCAGGCAATATTTGCCCGCATCCAACTATTTTTTTTTCTTTTTTCGGATGCTGAAATTAATTTGGGAGACCAACAGTCCCATATTACAAAAAATTTGAGATAGCGTGACGTAAAATTTGTCTTACAAAGGTTCTCTTTTTCGTCACTAAAGTTATTGCATGACAAAATTTAAGCGTCACGGTAGCCGCGTCATTAGAGGTATACAATAACAAATATATGTATTCATCACCAAATGTGTTACTTTTGATAACGCCAACGAGCGTTTTCATCATATGTTATCAATGTTGGTAACAACTAATTCGTCACCTATATGATCATATATTTGTCATTTTAATGTTTGTATTGTCACCATATCTTAACATTTTAAATGTCGAACCTATACTTTATTATCCAATCCTTTGACTTTAATGACAAATATAATTCATCGAATTTTAATAACGTTATAATTGTCACAACTTATGTTAAATATTTTTGATATATAATATAATTTGTCATTAGACACTTATTTTATAGTTATGAAATATGGTCATCACTTGATTAGTTTATTTACAATGATTAAACAATGTGTTACCAAATTACTATGAAAGGTGATGACATTTTCCGTCACGAAAAGAGCAGCATTATGCGAAGAAGATTATAATTATCACGAAAGATATGTAGGATATTTATTCGAGAGGAATATGTGGCGACAAAATTTATTACTACTAAATAGGTTTATATGGTGGGACACCATTCATCACAAATTGTCCGATTTAGGTGACAAAGTTGGAATAAATGCTGACACGACATTCATCACGAAAATCAATTTAAGTGAAAAATTTTAGAATCATTATACAGGTTGTCATGAAAGGCTATTATCAATTATAAATTATCAATATATATATATATATATAGGGGGGTGGGTTCAAATGAGAACCATTTCATTATTTGCGAATATGCAAACTAGTGCTTTTATTATACAATCATAGTGCTTATTGATATTTTAGTTATATACACCAGCGGTGCTTTTATTATACAATTCTAATGCTTTTAATCAGGTAAGGAAATACACAAAAAATCTGATTCATCCATTTAATAGATTTAAGGCCCATAATTGACCCTAGTTTCACATATAAGGACATGGTTCTCATTTGAACCTAATCATATATATATATATATATATATATACTAGTGTAAAAGCCCGCAAAAATCGCGGGCAAATAAAAGAAATATTAAAAAAATAAAATTTATCAAAAGAAGTAATTAAGAATGTGAATTATTATATCAAAAAGAAAAAAAATATCGTTCATTTTATATTCTTATGCTACATTAGTTGTTATGTTTATAATGATATTATTTTCGTCGCAATAAAGAATATTCAACCCTTTATGCTCTTAACTATCAATATTGTGAAATAAAGATGACTCGTGCATTATACGCGAGTTTTATATCTACACTTTTAAAAGATTTGTGGTAGCTATAAAAATAAAATAAAAAAATCTTAAAGTATGATTGTATTTTAAACTTATGTTGCGTCTCGTTCCAATATAAATATCGTTCAAGTTCTGGTATATTTCTATTTACATTACATCATTTTTCACAATGAATAATGTTCGAGTGCATTTATACATGCAATCGATGTGATTAGTTAAGTATAGCGAATTATCTTTAATGTGACGTACAAACACGAAGGAAACCAAAATTGTGAAAATATTAAGAACCCCTTGAGAGATATCAAATATATATTTTATAAGGTTATCATATTCATTCGAGAGGTGGAAAATATAATTAAGACCAAAATTCTTGTTTCCATATGTAAATTCAGAATTTTTGTTAAATTTATTTTTCATTTAATTTTCTTTTCATTAAACATGTCGAAATTCTTGTTTCCATATGTTTTTAAGCTAAGTTTCAAAACTTATAGATTAATTAACAAAATCGGCGCACTTTAATTTTAATTATAATTAATTTAATTTTTTTCGAGAACTTCACGCTGTATTTTTGTTAATTGATACATTTTTTTAATTTCTCCAATATATATATAAACTCACAATATCGCCGCGAGAAATTCCTAGACGGCTGAGGGCAGAAGCGAAGCGGAGACACCTATCATAGGTCTGTTTCCAAGTGAACTTCATATCGCCATAGGCAATAGAAACTCCGTCTCTGTAAACAATTGCTGATCTTTCCAAGAAGTTTAATGGTGTTAGTGGAGCACAATATGCTGAGCATTTCAGAGTACCTTTTTCCATGGATTAAAGAAAAAAAAAATTGTCACATGTAATTTGAAACAAACAAAAACAGAAACAACTAAGACTGAAAATTTAAGAGATGAAGTCGAGGTTTGTATAGAATTCGCAATTACATTTTTCTTCGACGACACTAAACAATCCCTACATGCAGCTCAGTTTATTTTTCTGCCTCAGCTCTGAAATTCTAAGTGATCTCTTTTCAATAACTAAATTACACTTTAACACTCAATTATTATTTATCTACTTGAAGTGCAGATAATAGAAAAAACAGTAAAAAAAATTAAGTTAGGACATTTCACAAACAAAAGAGAGCAAGATAAAATCATCTCATATAGATATACTTACTCGGGAATGCCTTTTCAAATTTGAACAAAAACCATCAATTTTAGCTTCATATTAAAAAAAAGATTCTTTTAACATTTCCCAATAAAGACAGTACATGTCATATATTTCAAGCAACAAAGCAGCAGAAACAGAGGGAGGACCTTAAAATCCTGAATTAAAAGAATGTTGCCGAAAAGGAAGTGATCCCGCCGAAATCCATCGATGCCTAGCGGTGCCTGCCTAGTCAACCCTTCCTCTCCGTATTGGTCACATAGGAACTAAATTGACCTCACAAATGTATTGGGAAACATTATTGACAAAGATGCATGTTTTGCAAGCAATAAATACAATCCATAGCAGGGAATATGAACCAAGGCCAGAGCCAGATACTTAAAATTTTAAATGATATGAAAAAAGCCATTTACTAAATGCATGCATCCAATGATCTGTATTCTATCAACATAAACGAAAATTTAGTTTATGTCAAGAATATCAAATAGCTCAATCCATGGATATTATACAAACAACACTGTTGAAGTAAATAGAGGCTATATTCAGAGATGCGGGTGAGGATAAATTCTCACCAGGGTGATTTAGAAAATTTTCACTTGTCATGAATGGGAGCAAAAGACACCAAAACACAATATCCGTAAGCACAACTGCGCCTGCACATGTCTGTTTAACATCAAATATGTCGAGCATTAATCAAAATATTTTAAATCTATTATTACAGCCTATACATTAAATTATAGTTCACTGATAAACAATTTACAAAAGATTTTGAAGAAATCCAAGGTGATGTTGCTGCTCAATAAATCCTTTTTTTTTTAATCTTTCTCCCCAATTTGAATGGGTTTCCTCACACTTCCCCTTATAGACACGATGGTAGAAAGATACACTTGAACAATTTAACAATATTCAAACCAAGTCCATATATATTCTTAAAAAAAGTTAAATTAATTGCAGATTTCTAAATAATTGACACGATTTTATGAGAAATAGGACTACATACTATGTCACATACAATCTAAAACTTTATAGTCTGGAACGCCCATCCATCAATACGCACTTAATGAAAAAAAAATTATTATCAGCTTTTAGAATGGAAAAAAGAAAAAGACTTTAGTATTTTCAAATGTTAACTTTTACTTTAACATATTCAAATACCGACAACTTTTATTTCTCAACTACTTTTTTTTTAATTCCAGTAAATCAATTTTTCTAAAAGCATGTTGCGTACATGTTAAGCAGGTACCCATGTCAAGAAACCTAGAGTACATAGCATGGGAGCTACAAAAATCAAGACTACAATTACTGCATGAGAAACACATACTACAGTGACCTAGCTTATGCATTATCTTTTCTACCTTATTATTGGAGAGCTATGCAGGTTTACCACTCTATTAACTTTCATGTGATTCAGTTCCATTAAAGCATGTTGGGCAGGTGATACGTGCAGATCGAATGACAATATAATTTAGTTCCATTACCCTGCAATATTTAAAAAAAAACAAAAACAAATCACAAACTTTCCAGACAATATAATTTAGTAGATTAGATTAATCACAAGGAAATAGAATCATAAAATAGGGTATTTATATATAATCATATCAATAAGAAAAAATATCATAATTCRATRCAATATCYATAGATTTAGWAGATCTAAAGAAATCACAAAACAACACAATGAGTTTGAARTAAGATCAGAAATCTAGGCCAAAGATCTACAATTTAATGAAAAGACATCCACTGGCCGCAATTTCTCGTATCAAGTCTGCAGCCTCGGCTATAAGACTTTATTATTATTATTATTATTATTATTATTATTATTATTATTATTATTATTATTATTATTATTATTATTAAAACGGAACCTGAGCAAGCCCGTATCCCAGACTGAATAGTTCGGATCAGTCGCCATAGCTACACGAACCATCAAATATTACCATGAACCATCGCCATAGCTACACGAAAAAAAAGCTGAAAAAAAATATGGTTAGTCCGAAAATCGAGGCCTGTAAAAATTAACAAACAATACCTATATCACAGACTCGGCATGACCATGCTGCTTTTTCCGTATTAGCTTCTTTGGCAGCTATTTCAGATTTTTCCTGTTCAAGCAGTAGTGCAGCCTGAGACTCCTCGAGTTGTTCTTGCAGTGTTAACGCTGTTTGCAATAGCGACTGCTTTTCTACGTCAAGATTGATACCAGCTGAAGAGAGCATCCCATGAAGCGCCTGGACAAATTTGGCAGCTGATACTTGGCCACACTGAAGGTCTTGCACTAACTGCTGCGAGGGCCTTGAGCTAACTCCTCAAGAAGTTTCTGCCCTTGTGTTTTCAGGCACCATATTATCTCTTTCCGATCCTGATTCCTATATACATATGATGAGAATTCTTGATGTGAAACTGAAGGATCAAATTCAAATATTTATCAATAATATTAGTGAAATTACAAACTATAACAAACTTCAATTACTAATAAAATAGAAATAGATATAAGAAAAGGAATGGATACGCCACCGTCTAGCATCGTCCTGTGGCAGAGATCCATCAACTATATATGAAAGAATATAATAAAAAGGACGATGGATTTAGAACTGAAATCTCGAATTCGATCTAAAAAAATTAAAAAATTAAAAATCAAAATATATTACGAAGAATATTAATATATCGATTCCTTGGTTAGCGGCATAAAACACAATTAACTTGTACAGACTTGGAGAAGCTTACATAATCAAAACGCAACCAGAATTAAAGATAATACAAAAATATGATCTAACCATAGTTAAATCAATTTTAGGGGAGAAAAGCAATTGTGGTAACACCAGTGTAGGCGTATCACCAGAATCCTACAGAAATAATAAATACAACAGAAACGATAGAATATGATTATGTTTTAACTAAAAAATAGGAACTTTACACATGACATGGACAAACAAAAACCACACATTAAAGCAACTGGCAACAAACCCTACAAAAGATACTATAATAGATTAAAACAACCAAGACACGGACGATGCTAATGTACAGGCAAAACATATCTCTCACTCCAAGGAATCGTGGATTTCTTTTCATCGGAATCGATTTCGAACAAAGACATTTTGCCAGCATAGTTCTTTGGGTCGCTAAAATACTTACCTTGATCGCGCCAGGGCTTGCAAACGGATCTGAATCGGAGTATTGACTTCACGGCGAGGCGCGTGAGGATGCAGAGCATTATTTCTTATGGCAAAGCACTATCCGCCATGGCGATGCAATTTTTGTGGCTTTGATTTATTTTGAGCGATATTTTTAGGGATTTGGATCTCCATTCCAAAATTCATATATTTTGAAGAGAAAGTTAGGGATTTGGATCTCCGTTCCACAATTTTGAAGAGAATTCGTTCAAAAAAAGAGAAAAAACAGATCCAAAAAAAGAAAAGAAAAAAAAGAGAGAAAACATATCATCGAAAAATCACAATAAAATCACTCACTTTTTATGATAAATTAGAGGTTTTGCAAATCGATTGAAGGAGAAATCTGAATCTACCTTTCTTCCTAAAGGAAGTATTGGAAAGAAGAACATTTTCTGATTCGGAGCGAAAAAAATAAAGAAGAACATATGTTGATTTATTTACAAACAGAATTTCACGGCAGAAAAGAAAAAAAAAAGGAGAAATTTTTTGTTAGTTATTGAGAAAATAGATCGGTCACGAAGTTCACGGCAGAAAAGAAAAATAAAATGGAGAAGTGTACTGGACGTAAACCCTAGTTTTTTCAATATTAACATAAATAAAAAAAAAAGTTGTTATTTATACCCGGTCAAAATCTTGGCCTCCTCCCAAAATAGACCCCCTATAAACCACAGGCCGACACGTCATTTTTGTGAGGTTTTTATTGGACCACATAAGCCTTGGAACACTCTCGGCTTGACACCTCATCATTAATAGTTAACACTATTAACAAAATGGAGGATATTAAAATAGAGGTATGGAGAGAGAAAAAAAGATGAGTAGGAGAGAGAAAAAATACCACGTAAGATTATTTTCTTTTTTTAGTTATGTAGGAGTTTTATTAACATAATTATGATAGATACTATAATTAATATTAATGATAATTTGATTCACCTAGGATTAGTTTCTTTTTTTAATTATGTAGGAATCTTCTTAATGTAATTAGGATAGATACTCTAATTAACATTATAATAAGAATTAATATATATTATATATAAGGGAAAAAGATTGTAACCATCCTGTACTATTCGCGTTTTTTGGGTTTGCATCCTAACGTTTTTTTTTTTTGTAATTTAATGCATCTTGTACTTCATAAAATTTTGAAAGTGCATCCTCCGAACATCCAACTCGCACCAACTCCCAGAAACTCACCTAGTCTCGCGAGTGAGGTTGCATATTTTTAAACCCGTATACTTTAGGTGAGTTCCGGCGAATTTATTATTTATTTAAAACTAGTTACCACATATTTTATTAAATATTTTATTAAATATGCAAACTCACCGAATTTATTATTTAATAAATAATAAATTTTATTTATTTAATAAAACTAGTTCTGGTAAACGTTGGGATAAAATATGGTTTGCATATTTATTTAATAAATTCTAGTTTTTTTTAATAAAACTAGTTTTTTCTAAATTTTGTCTAGTACAGGATACACTTTCAAAATTTTTTATAGTACAAGATGCATTAAATTAAAAAAAAAAACATTAGGATGCAAACCCAAAAAACGCGTATAGTACAGGATGCATATAATTTTTTGCCCTATATATAATATTAATTAATTATATATATATATATATATATATATATATATATATATATATATATATATAATCACTTTTATGTTATTTTAATTTTTATTATGAGTTTTTTTCTTTTACGTTTTTTCATTATTTTTTTTTTCATTTCAAGTCCAACAATATCAAGTTTGTCATCTTTTCTCAAAAATAATTTGATCACTTTATTTAACTAAATTATACAAAAATTCACAATATAATATAATTTGATATTATTTTTATTGCTATCAACATGTTGTTTATAAAATATTATTACAATTCAACACTTTTTTATTTGAATTATACAAAAATGCACAATATAATATAATTTGATATTATTCTTATTGCTATCAACATGTTGTTTATAAAATATTATTACAATTCAACACTTTTTTATTTGAATTGGTTTCATAAAATAATGTATTTTGTTATTATCTCAAAAAYCACTTAAAACAATACAAGTGCAAACCCAGCACCAAGTGTGATGAATATTATGACATCAACTACAATAGATTTTAAAAAATAACAACTAATTCAAAAATAAAAAAAAAAGGGGAAGACCGCCTTTGAAAGCAAATTTTGCTAAAAAAACAGTAATTTTGAAAATATTAATTTCATACTTAATATCAATTGAAGTTCAAAACCGAATTTATTCTCTTAGGTATGCATTTATATTTTACATACCAATCGTTTCAATATCATTGTAATATTTATATTTAATTTAATACTTATATTATCATTGTGCGGAGGAAAAAAACTATCTTCACACGAAATTATAGTAGACCTAAAAAAATAATGTAAGAGAGAGAAAAAGTCACGTGGGATTATTTTTATTTTTTTAATTATACAAGAATTTACTTAATATAATTAAATTATACAAAAATGAACAATATAATATAATTTGTTATTATTTTTATTGCTATCAACATGTTGTTTGTAAATTATTATTACATTTCAACACTTTTTATTTGAATTGGTTTCATAAAATAATGTATTTTGTTATCATTTCAAAAACCACTTAAAACAATATAAGTGCAAACCCAACACCAAGTGAGATGAACATTATGACATCAACTACAATAGATTTTAAAAAATAACAACTAATTCAAAAACAAAAAAAAGGGGAAGACCGCCTTTGAAAGCAAATTTTGCTAAAAAAACAGTAATTTTGAAAGCATTAATTTCATACTTAATACCAATTGAAGTTCAAAATCGAATTTATTCTCTTAGGTATGACAACCCAAGAATGCTCTCCATTTTTTCTTCATCTATCTTCATTTTATTCATTCAAATTTTCAGCTTTTAGTTTTAATAGAAAATGGATTCTTGATCACTGTTTGGATGTAGGACGTAGTTTGGTATAATTACGTTTAATTTCTCATTGGAACATTGAAATCCACCATTATCAATTAGTAAGCTTTCACTTCCTTCCTTTTATTATTCGAATTTCTTATTTGCTTTGATTATGAGTTTTATTGTTGGATTTTTGTGATGTTATTGATTCATAGTTGTGTTTCTTGCGTTTCTTGACTTCTTTGAAACTTTTTATCTACTTAGTCATGTTCATGCTGCATTGAGTTTTAATTATCTTATTTATTGATGATTGTTGGTTAAAATTCACGGGTCTAGTGCTTAGAATCGTTTAGAACCGTCAATTGGGATTGCCGGGTGTTTACAAGTTCGAATTGACAACCCCAGCTCGTATATTAAGTGTTCGATAAAATGCCAATTGATCGTTGAGACGATTCTAGAGCCCCATACCCCCGTTTCATTGACCTTTTCAACGTTTTTGATTTCATTGCTCATCGTTTAAATCATCGTATCGATTACTACAATCTTACAAACCAAAATTGACCGCGTGTTTAGCGTAATCGCTTTTCATTATTTTCTTATTCGTGAATCAAACACGAAAACTACCTTCGGTTAGTCTTCCTCGAGTGATTCGACTCGAGTTAAAATTTTCACTTACAATTGCTTCGTTTTCTCGCAGACGAACTTTTATTAATAAAATGTAAATGTAAAAAATTCGATTCATATATTATATAGTTTCTTTGATGAGAAGCACATTTGGCAAGTATAAAATAAATATACATGATTAAAAGTTTCATTTTTTAATATACAAAAAATCTAATGCAAGACGATTTAGCAACGTAAGGCATAAACAAAGTTGAACAATACATGTTAAAACTTACATGAATAATAAATATTATCATATAAATAATATCTGAATTAATATAATTGTATTTATTGTCGATTTATATATTTCTTATTAAATATAAAACAAGATTCAGATATTATTTTATTATAGACAAAAATATAAATTGACGAGTAACTGAAATTATATTAATATAGACAAAAAAAAAAAGAATCTATTAAACATGGATTGTTTATATACATGTTAAGACTTACATAAATTATAAACTTTGTCATATAAATAATATCCAAATTTAATAAATAACGTTAATTTTTTGTCTATAATAATAATTTATTTGCTTGTCAATCTTTCTTTATTGAAAATAAAATAATATTATATTGTATTGTTCAAGTTTCTTTATCAATCACCATGTAATTAGCTAGAGACACAAATTTTGCTTACGAAATTGGTTAATAATATCCACCTGCAATCCATTAAAAAAAATTATAAATGTTTTTTAAACACTTTATTGGCATTTTTTTATGTTTTGAATTTTCATTAATCAAATTCCATCTTCTCCAAACGAAGGCTAATATGGAGTGTAGTTTATGGGGATCGAGTGTTTTTATGGAATTGCTTGTGATGAATAGAAATGTGTTTAAATGCCATCATATTGATCCCAATTGACATGATTTTGAAAATAGAAAATGATATAACAAATAACAAGTTCCATAAATGGTTTGCCTTTAGGCCCATCACCATAGATGCATGACCCATAAGCCCATTTCTGGTTGGTCTGACCCGTCAAAGCTCTACTTGGGCCCATCTATCTGGTTGACACCTGTATTCCCACCTGTCTACAGTTTTACTTTTCAAGCGCCAAAAATGCCTCTAAAAACATAATTTATTTTTTTAAAACCTTTTGTTTTGCATTTCGCTCCCATTGAGATTCCCTTGCCAGCCTGGCGATCCGCACCTCACACTATCAGCCAATCAAAACCCACCTTTCTTTCCTATATAAATCCCCTTTCTCAATTAATCAATCATCCATCACTACCAAAATCGCACAATCTCAATTTCCTCACGAAGATTTAGGGTTTACGAATTAGTATCCACGCAGCCGGAAAATGAGTTCTAACGCAGCGTCATCGACAAAAGGCGGCAGAGGCAAGCCTAAGTCATCCAAATCTGTTTCCCGTTCGTCCAAGGCTGGATTGCAATTTCCTGTCGGTAGAATTGCGCGTTTTTTGAAGGCCGGGAAATACGCCGAGCGTGTCGGCGCCGGCGCTCCGGTCTATCTCTCCGCCGTCCTCGAGTACTTGGCCGCTGAGGTGTGGTTTCATTCATTGCTAATTTCTTACTTTCCAATTCCTCAGATATATGCGATGCTCTGTTTTGTAAGTGGATTCAATTTGAAGATTTTTTTGCTCATACTTTCTGTATGGTTTTTGATTAGCGATAGTGAGATGATGCGGATTTTCCAGTAAACAGAGTGATGATATTATTATTTTTGTTGTATTTCTTTGATTTCGTTTGTCATTCTAGGATACTCGTTGAAATTTGAGATCAACACTCATTTTTGGAATCTATATTTGTTTGATATTTGATATATTTTTTTCTAATTGAATTATGCTCTGGTTTGTTAGTTTCATTCATATGTATGATCTGATGATCATTTTATCTGTTATGTTTTTTATTCTTGATTTCCCATTTTCCATGCTATTTTTGTTTAATTTGATATTGATTTCCCAAAATTTACTCAGGTTTTGGAGCTTGCGGGAAACGCAGCAAGAGACAACAAGAAGAACAGGATTGTGCCTCGTCACATACAGTTGGCTGTGAGAAATGATGAGGAATTGAGCAAGTTGTTGGGGTGTGTGACAATTGCGAATGGTGGTGTATTGCCAAATATTCACCAGACCTTGTTGCCAAAGAAGACTGGTGGGAAGGACAAAGAGATTGGCTCGGCATCACAAGAGTTTTAAGCCCTTTGCGAGTCAGACTTTGCTGTGGCTGTGGAATGGTATAATTTCGTAAGGGGTTTGGATCAAACTGTGTTTTCTTGTCCTTTTGGAAGGACCCTAATTTTGGGGTGGCATGAATATATATATAGTGGCATTTTGCTATAAAATACATTTAAATTCGTTTCCCATGTTTTTGTGTTTACCCTTTTTATACCATATTTTTGCTGCGTTTGGTTGTTTGCTTTACCAAAGCCAATTCCTGGGAACGTCAAAATTTTGGAACACGAAATGTAGTCATGAAAAAACGTTCATATATGAACGGTTTATATATTAATTAACTTAAATATGAGCATAGTAGAATTATTAAACAATATTTGAAATCTAAGTGTAAATATATATAAATCAATATATACTAGCTTATGTTTTATTGAGATTATAAGTTCTCGATATTCAAATAAGTTGCCACTATTACAAATGTTTCAAATAAGCTAATGGTTCTTTTTGATATTATTCTTATTTTAACTGTTTTATTTTTTTTAAAAAACTACACAATTTTTTCATTATGTATTTAAAAAAGTATTTTTTTTTATTTGAAAGACAAATCTTCCAAATGATGGTATGTTTTTATAAACTTTCAATACTAAATCAAAATTTCATATTAATTTGGCAATCCAGTTATACATATAAAACATGTTTATTTAATTTTATAGTTGTATATTAATATTTATGATAATTATATTATATATAGGGACCTTGATGATCCTTCCTTTAAATGAGAATATTGTTTATCATATTTATGGTATGATGAGAAATTAAATTAGTGTGAAAATACCTCTTTTCCAATTTACTTAGGATGTTGTGACAAAGGAAGAATGAATTTGGCACCAATATTCAAAAAATCCACGGCCAAAATTATCATTTAATCAGAAGTCTTCTTACATAGCAAGGTTCTATTCAAAAATTCATATATTTTTATATGACACTGAAAACTATGTTCAGAATTGAATTAATTTGGTTAGGTATACATACGTTGTACATCCCAATAACTTCAACTTCATTGAAATATTTATATTTTATTTAGTATTCTTATATATATGCTCACTATGCAGAGGAAATAATGATAATAACTCTCTTCACACCGAAGTTGTATCAGACCTATAATCCATGCTAAATTTTGAAAACAAGTTCGTCAAGTCTATTAGAATGGCCATACAAAAGTTTTGAGAGGATGGTGTTGCTTTAGTGAAATTGCGTCTACCTGGTAGAAGAGGCAAGGATGGAAGAATACACAATCCTTCAGAAGTGGACAAAATTGCTCTATTAGTTATTGGCGATCTCGATTCTCAAAGTGGTAACAATGATATTATAGTAGAAAACGGATCTGGTAAATTGAAACATATCAACGAGTTACATCTTTCGTACCTTGCTCTGCAATATCCATTACTATTTTCTTATGAGGAAGACAACTATCGGGAGGATATATCTTTTCCTGAAGGTAGGGGTAGATAATATGTGAGCCAATGAGAGTTCTTTTCTCACCAGCTGCATGAAAGAGAGACTCAGGTACCCACTATTTTATACAGTCAATGACTCACTGTAATTCATAGTTGATGGATATAAAATGACTGAATCCTAAAAATTATGGTACTTCAGAACCCATTAAAAAGAATTATGAAACGAGATGTGTTGTCGGATTGTTGATGCAGTGTTACAAATAAATAGTTGAAATGTTGGTAATCGCGTTGTCTTCCCTGCAACATTTACTTGTGGTGTTTGATTTATACTAAAAATTACAAAAATGTTTTGGTAATTTGTCGGTGGGCAGGTTATCCTGGTTTATTTATTACATTCACGTGCAATCATAAATGGTCGAAGATTATTCACTTTGTTGATTAAAAGAATCTAAAATCAAAACCTAAACCTTATATAATTTCTAAAATTTTTAAAACCAAGTTGGATGATTTGATAAGAGATTTACGTGATAATGAAATTTTCGCAAAAAATATTTCAGTTGAGTATAAGGAGATTTTATGTTTTCATTATATTTAATCTAAGAGTAATAAATTATTAATATTTGTTTGTATTTTATGATTTTATAGTTATTTACACCATGAAATTCCAAAAGAGAGGTCTTCCTCATGCGTACACACTTCTTTTTCTATCAATGTATGACAAATGCCCTAATGCTGGTGCTATTGATTAAATCGTTTCAGTTGAGATTCCTCATGAAAATGAAGATCAAAACATTATTCTACTGTATAGGAGTGGATGATTCATAGATCATGTGGTCATTTATTGAAAATTTTCCCTTGCATGGTTGGTGAAAATTTTACGAAATACTTTTCAAACAGGTTTATTGATACCACTACTATCGATAACGATGGTTACCCAGTAATTGATGTAGCTGGAAGAACCATTATAAAGAATGGTGTTCAGTTAGGTAACCGGTGGGTCGTTCCACATTCACATTTATGATAAAGTCATGGATACAGTACATTCAAACAAGAATGGTTTATTTTTCATCTATGGATATAGAGAAATCAATAAAACATTTGTTTGGAGGACGATTTATGCGGCCGTTAGATCTAATAGTGGAATTATTCTGACTGTAGCATATAGTGACATAACTTTCTTTTAATCTCCACCAAGATTCATCATGTTTGATCTTTACTGGAACTCTACTTGCAGAATTAATGGAGTGTGCACAGCTTATTATTTGGGATGAAGCTCCGATGATACATAAACATTATTTCGAAGCTCTTGACAAAACATTGAAAGACGTGATGGGATCGCAAAATAATCCTAATAGGCAACTTTCATTTGGAGGCAAAACATTAGTTCTTAGTGGAGATTTTTGTCACATTTTTCTGGTTATTCCAAAAGGCACTAGACCAGATATAGTTCACACGAAAATAAATTCTTCATATTTGTGGACTTATTGCATAGTTCTAAGGCTGACCAAGAACATGAGGCTATAAAATCTCAGTATAGATCCCAATTGTGTCGAATTAAAAAAAATTGTCGACTAGATAAATAGTATAGGAGATGGAACAGTTGGAGGACCAAACGATGGTGTAGTTCAAATTGAAATCCTAAATGATTTATTATTAAAAGATGTTGGTGACCACATTGCGTCAATTGTGGCAATACATATCCACACTTTGGAAAAACTATCCACTTATTTGAAGGGACGTGCTATTCTTGCTCCAACACTTGATGCCGTCAGTTTGATTAATGAATATATGACGTCATTGGATGATAGAGAATGTAAAGTATATCCGAGCTTTGATAGTGCGTGCAAATCTAATTCAAACATTGACATATTGTAGGACGTCCACTCACTGGAGTTCTTAAACTCTATCTAATTTTTTAGATTGGCGAACCATGAGCTCAAACTGAATATTGAAACTCCAATCATGCTGTTGAAAAATAACAATCATTCTCTTTGGTTGTGTAATGGAACAAGGTTGGTTGTTATAAAACTTGGCGATCATTTTGTACTGGTGATTTGCACGTTTTTGTACATATTTTTATTATCATTTTTGTATCACGTTGCGTGTGTTTTGCTTGCTTTTAAGTGTTTTAGGAGTCGAGTTGACCGTTTTTCGTCATTTCTAGGTTTTCTTAGTTTTTTTGTACGTTTTATTAATAGTTTTCGTAGTTTTTCACTTTTTTGTTTTTCTCTTGGCCGTAGAACGTCCAAGCGGGGCCCGCGCTCGTTTGGGATAGTTGATACTCGACTCGGGAGTGGACGGACAAGTAAGGAAGTGCAACGGACGAGGCTCGATCAACCGGCGGACGTGAAAAGAATGAGAAATCGAGCCGGGCGCAGGAATCTAGTCGACCGACTGGATGTTCAGTCGATCGACTGACCTTATAGTCGATCGACTGAACCCCCAAAATCGACTGGATTCCAGGGACTTTTGGCATTTTGGACGACGCAGTCGATCGACTGCCTACTTGGCCGATCGACTGCGGTCGATCGACTGGATTCCAGGGACTTTTGGCCATTTT